>CAOJBJ010349888.1:0-10143 GCA_948291685.1 Euphorbia celastroides | reverse complement strand
ATAAATAACCTAATTAGGTTCGGTTCTCGGTCTATTAAGTTTTTTACCCTTTGAACCGAGAACCGAACCAAAAATTGAATTAACAACATACAAGAACCGAATACCGAACCTAATTTAGTTAGGTCCGATCAGATTCGGTTCGGTTCGACTCGGTTCTCAGGTTTGGTTAGGTTCATTAGGTTCCTTGCTCTCCCTTACCTGGCTCCGCCACTGATAGCTATCTTGCAATTGTCTAAAATTTCTCCAACAGTTTTCATATATTTTTTATAGTTCTCTTATAGTTAACTTATAATTATGCTATGTTTATCTTATAAATGTCATATACCAACAAGGTGTAGCTCAGTTGACAATGCAGGCTGAGCATGTGAAAGAGAACATGATTTAAATACAACTAAATACACTTTTTGAGGGGGGTGAGAAACCTTAACTTTAACTACCTTGTACAAGATTATCTTAATGAAAATACTTGTAAATATTAAAAAAAAAATTAGATGCCATATAATTTTCTGGAAAGTTTTCTTGTAGCTTTTTATAATACGCTGTTATATTTGTCGTATAGTTTCCTAAAATTTTGTTATAATTTTTTTTGTTAAGGTTGTCTTGTAGTTTTCTTCTTTTTTTTTTTCTTTTTAAACTCTGAGTTTGTTTTATAGTTTCCTAAAATTTTCTTTTTTTTTGTTAAGGTTGTCTTGTAGTTTTCTTTTTGTTAAGGTTGTCTTGTAGTTTTCTTATACTAGTTCTTTCATAGTTTGTCTAATAATTTTGTAATATTCTTCCTACAGGAAAAATTTGAAAAAATATATCGATATGAGTATAGGAGACACAATAAATAAAAATTTCAAATCGTCATATCATAAGATTAAGGTTTTGGAAATAAGTGTGAAATAATGTAAAAATGTTACAAATAAAAGAAAAAAATCAGAAGAATGAATAACGAATAAATGAAAATGTCAAAAATATTCTGTTTTATTCGTTGTATTTTTTTTATTGAATATTAGTTAAAAAAACAGAATGATCTTTACATTTTCTCTAAAATGGCACAAGGAGAAAAACTTGACTTCATAAATCACATAAATGCACGTCGTCGTTTGTTTTGTAGTGAAGCTATGTGTGAATGCAAATTAGTCGCTATCGTGAGAAGAAGAATAGATAAATGTGAGTTCTATAATTACTTTTTTAAATTATATATGCATCATTTTTTTTTATCTTATATGTTGAGACCAACATTAATTACTTATCACATAGAATATAAAATCAAAAGCTATCCAAACATAAAAATACAAAACTAACACCTAAATAATGTTCATGCCGACAGCAAAAGCTAACATAATAAAACAAAATCATAAGCTAGATGTTATATTCACTTGATCCATTTAGTAATTAAATTATTTTTGCTTTTTTTAAACAGAGATATGTGAAATTGTGCAAGTAATAAGTATTAAGTATACCTATATGTAAAACTTGAACAGAATAAAAAGAAAAAATCAACTAAGATAAGTGAACCATGTAGGCATTTTATTGATAACCATGTTAGCTTATGAAAGTAGTAGCAATATTAGATCATCTAGAAGCTTCTCTTTTATGCCCCAATAACTACAAAACAAATCCAAATTCTTCCCAAAAGAAAATCTTTTATTATTTCTTTTCTCTAATTTCCTTTTAACACTTGAAAAAGAAATCTATTGCAAATCAACCCACATAATCATTGAGATCTCCAATACTTGGCCATTTCAAACCCATTCCTACTCAAATGGTAATCATTGATAGTTTGCTCAATTTCCTCCTGAGTGTTCATCACAAAGGGTCCATATTGAACCACAGGCTCATTAATGGGTTGGCCTGCAATTAGCACAAATCTGAGGGTCCTTTTTGAAGATTTGTTCCACACAGTGACACCTTCACCGGGGCTCAAAACCACCATGTGATTAGCAGGACTTGGTGTGGTCTCTTTGATGGAAAATGTGGCCTCTCCTTCAATGATGTAGGCGAATGCAGCCCACGATTCGGGTATGGGTTGATCCACTCGAGCCTTCTGTTTGAGGGTGAAATCAAGGTACATTGCTGGTGTTCTTGTGTACACTGGTGATTTGACTCCCATTGATTCTCCGGCTATGATTTTTACCTCCACTCCTTCGCTTTCCGCCATCTGTATGTCTTGGTTTTGGATCTCTTGGTACCTTGGCTTCATCCTGCAATCCCAGAGACGGTTCAAGTCATCGTGTAAATAATATATGTAAATTATAAGTAAACTATGAGCAAACTATAAGAAAACTATAAAGCTATAAGGTTCTATAACATCGCCGAAGTCAATGCCTAGTATTAGCAAAAATTAACTACATTTGTCAAATTTTATGTTCTACTTAGTCTGTAGAACACATGGTATTTCACTACTTGTATATAAGCAAAGCTGCATGAATTTTTTGTATTCCTCCTATTTACTATAAGTTGGAAAAAAGTAAAGTCAAAATAATTTAAATTCTCAAAAATCTTACATTTTGTCATGAGAGGAAAGATTAATCCAAAGCTGTAAGTCCCTTTGTGTGCCTTCTCCTGCAGGCATTTCTGAGTGGATTATCCCTCTTCCTGCTGTCATCCACTGTTTCTCAAAAATCAACTAACCATTAATATTCTATTTCTTTATTTCAAAAAAATACAAGAAAATGGGTAAGGCTAATTATAATGTACATATTTGCATTTGAGTCAACTAACAAATTAAGAATTAGAAAATTGAAATCCAAGTGAGAATACCTGCACATCTCCAGTATAGATTGTGCCTTTATGCCCAGCAAAATCTTGATGAGTGATCCCTCCCTATTTAATTAAAATCCACCACTTTCAGTTTCCTATAATAAGATTGTAATTGTATTTAATCTCCTTTACCTCAAGCATGTATGTAACAGTCTCAAAACCTGACAAAAACAGAATATCTCATTAAACTACAGAGTTTTCAGATTTTGACTTTTATATATCAAAGCAAACAAATTGTAAGGGCTAAAACAATTCAAAAACCTCGGTGTGGATGATCAGGAAACCCAGCAGGACGAGCAACTGCAAAACAGAAACAGAACAATTCATTGAGTCATTTTATCAAACACATAGAGAGCATTAAACTTCAATAAAACAAGAGGCTTGTATACCTGAAAAATCATCCAGCATAAGAAAAGGATCCAATGATTTGAGCTCCCTACTGAAAACAATCAACAAATACAATCAATACCCGCATAATCAATCTCCAAAAAAACAAGAACCCAACAATCAAAATCAAGTCTTTATACCACCCAATGGCTCTTCTCACAACAGCTCCATCCCCCTCATGCTGGGGCTGGGCCAAGAATTTCTTGCTGACGAATCTTGGATTTTCAAATGGAGTGGTGGAATTAGACGAAGACATGCTGCTGATTTTGGTTATGGAAGGAATTCTTTTAGTAATGGATGATGATGGGTTTAATTTGATAAATAAAGTGTTGCAGAATGTTGCTATCATATGCAAACAAGAACACGGAATATAAAGAAAAGGAATAATGCATAGTTAGTCCTAAATTTGTTATGAAAAATTTAATAATGTTTTAAATTTTTGTTTTGTACTACTAATCCTTTCAACTTGGTAAAAAGACCCGTTAATCTCCTAAACTTGACAAAAATATACCTAACAGCTTTCTCATGCTGACATGGCAATATTTTTGCTTTGAAAAGTCAACGCATCGACGTGCTGTCACGTCAGCATGAGGGGGGTTTTGGGTACACTTTTACCAAGTTTAGAGGGTTAACGGACAAAACGAAAGTTTAGAACGTCAGTAAGCTTTTTATGTCAAGTTTAGAGTGCTAAGTATGCATTAGGACTAAAGAAAATGGAGGATTTGTTTGTGTTAGTTGGGGTTTTAGGAATTAATGGTAAGTTGTGATTTTCTGTGGGTATTTATAGGAAATGGAATTGGAAAAGGAAATTAGGAAAAAAAAAATAAAAGATATAGAAGAGTTGGTTGGATCTGGATATTGAATTTTTTCTTTCCTTCATATGACCAATCATCATGATGATGTCAAGCTCTTGTCATCGTGATGAAGAAGATGATGATTAAAAACCTTTTCGCAATTTAACCCTTTTTGGTGGGGTAAAATGTAGACGAAATCGGATTCATATTCTTCCTATTTTCTAGATATTTAAAACTATAAATTCTATAAAATATCAATAATATTATATGAAATATTGAAAAAAATATACAAGTTTACATAAGATACCCCAAAACCTATAATCTTAGTTTTTTTTTTAATAATATAATATAATCTTAGTTTTAAAGTAATAGGAAAATTCATTGACGATATAATTATTTTATTTTAGTTTTGAGTATTTTAAAACCCTTGAATTTAGGTTTCTTGTTTTTTTCTATGGCTCATTCTCTCTCGGTTTTTGGCTTTTACAATTTTTAAATGTAACTATAATATAGATATCTTGAAAAAATAGCATATGCATATGCTGAAATAGTAAAAGGCCGACTAAGAATATAACAACATTTAGATATATAAAATTGAACAATAACAATGAAATTTTTCTCGGATCAAACCGTGTTTTTTTTTAGCGATGTGATTTTATTGTCATAGTAATATCTTGTCAATGTCTTAACTTAGTCGTTGAGATTGAAACTATGATCCTATATGTCGCGAGTTTAAATTCATATTCGATTGGAGATGAATAAGATAAGTCCATTATGAGACAATATTTTTTTAAGAAAAAAGACGTTCTCTTCAATTCAAGAGCGTATTTGAAAAGAAAGTTTACCATGTATTACTTGGTAAATTCTACAAACGAAACAAAAATGCTAGGCAAACTTATAATTATCTTTTATATTTTCAATATCAAACTATAAATATTAAACTATAGTTTTAAATTAATTAAATCAACGATAATTTTGAACGTCAAACAACTTAAAGATTAGAAACGGTTTCAAATCACATCTAGGATATAGAAATTTAAATTTTTTATATTTGGTTTAGTGACTAAGATGGAAACTGTAGATTCTAGAGATCTCGGGTTCAAATCACATCTAGGATAAGTTGGGCATTTTCTTTTCCATTTGATGTCAGTCAAAATGAGGCGCTTTATTTAAAAATAAATTCTTTTTTATTCAGACACTGATAGACTAATTCGGATCGACTACTGTATAGGTCTATATAAGGTGACCCATGCGTTTTAGTTTGCAACATTTATATTTTTCAAGGATCGAACTTGCCATTTAATATAAATGTCTAAAGGATATCTAGTTCCTCTAAACAAAGTAATGTTTAGTTATATATTAACTAATTATATTATAAGAGTCAAACAAATATTTGAACATGCTTAATAGAAAGTCAGAATAATAGCTAAAATTTAACGATGCAAAATATTTTTGGGTAATAATTTATGATGCCTTTAATTCATAAAATACCTTGAAATATTTCATAAAAAAATACCTTGAAGTAGAATAGCTCCTCCTTTTGTATTCTTTTTTTTTTTTTTTTTTTTTTGTTCTTGAATGAAATGAGAGCTATTAGAAATTATTGCGTCACCTCTCATAAAACAACTATTCTAAGGTGAAACAAAAAGAATTTGTATTCTACCACCCCATGAATTATTATTTTATGAATGGTGGAATACAAATTTGTAATAAACAATAGTGGTTATCCTATGAGAAGTGACATAACAACTGGACTTCTTTCATTCATTTCTACTTTACTCCTACAAATAACTATTTAAAAGAGACAAATTAAAGAGAACGGTGCATTTCGAAAACAAAACTCACGTATGACTCTACTAATAGAAAATGCAACCCTTGAAGTATATATTATTATAATAAGATACGACAGAAATGAAAAAGATTCTTGAGCCAAACTTAATTGCATTGAATATTCGGTTTTGTTCAAATTTGGCAGCCTTAGCCATTCATTTTCTATTATAATATTATTCAATATGAAAGATTAGAAACAGTTTAACACAACATTTTAATGGTCAACATTTAACTGAAGAGTAAACTTTAAAAACATACTTTGTGGTTTTACACTTTTATAAAAATATGCTTGTGGTTAATGTTTTTGCAAGATCATATATTATGGTTTCAAAATTTTGTAAAAAGGGACAAACCGCAAGGTATGTTTTTGAAAATTGTTGTTTTAATAATGTTACAAAAGTTATTTAATAAATTCAAAATTCATATATTTATCTATCAAAATTTGAGTAATTTTCCGAAACATTTCAATTTATTATGATTTTTAAAGTTAGAATTAATTTTTAGTTAAAGTAAATATCAATACTTTTCGAAAAAATTTCAAATTCACTATTAAAGTGTATTGTATTTTTATAAAGATTCCTGCAACATTCACTTCAAAATAAAAAAGATTACTCTTTCAAATATGATTTCAAAACGTTTTATTCAACAATCATCTAATTCGTTCTGGATCAAATAAATAATTCCACAATTTACATATTCAAATAAAAATTAATAAATTATTATTTGGTTCCCTTAAATATACAGAAAATAGACCGTGGTGGCATGTTGAAAACTTATTCGGGATAACCAGATACAAATAATATGTCAGGAATGGGTGTTGTAATATTTTTAAAATACAAGGTAGAATCATAATTATATTATGTTTATACTTATATCTTAAAATCCAATACCTTTTACATTGATATTGAGGGAACAGAAACTGTAAAATTTTGTACGGTTGAATTCGAATTTATCTCCAAATAGACGCACAAGTTCCAAAATGGACTGTCTTAATCAATATTATTGTATATATATTATTTTTTTATGATGATAAAAATGACACCCATAATAGCTAAGCATTGCGTTTTCATTAAAAGGAATATATATATATATATATATATATTTTTTTTTGTAAGAAACCACACTTTAATCTACTTGATAAATTATATTCATCAATGAATGAAAGGTCAAAATTGTAAGTCTTTTAGAGATCAATGCGATACAAATAAAAGAAATTAGTAGAGAAAAAAAGAACAAAAAAGAAAATAGCTCACATGGCCAACGTGGAATTCTAATTCTTAAATACTCAGATCTATGTTTGAACATTAATTGAATCGCAGTTTTTTGTTTCATTATTGAATAAAATGAGCTAATATATATGTAATAGAATATAAGGGCTCTCACTTGTTCAGCTTTACATATAATATCTTCATTCACATTGAGTTGGTGAGGAATAAAATATTACTTGAAATAATGATGGTAGCCAAAATAAACGTCAATTCGTTTAACTTTTGCAGCTTTTACCAAATATCTATTTGGTCGACTCCTTAAAATTTGTGACAAACAACTTTCGAGCACTTACAAAATGGTAACTTATAAAATGGTATGTCTAGTTTTGAAGTATTCATGCATTTCGCTCACCAACTTTTCGATCAATTTTCGAACGCTCCATAAACTTGGTACAAAATGAACCTCCAAGCCCTTCAAAACTATGTTAAGGGGTTAAGAGTTTCATTTGTACCATGTTTATAAGACTCATTTTCATATCAAAGTTAGAGCGCGTATTCGACAAAAGATGTTAAATATAGGCTATTTGCTATGTATTATGCCATTACTGTAAGATAATAAATGTGAACGCTATGTGTGTATGCGCGTATATATACGTGTGAATGTACAACAATTGTCACAAAAAGCAAGAAATTGACACAAAAATGCATATGTGACAATACAGAATTGTTGCATGTTTGTCACGTATAACTCCGTAACTAAGAGTTTTTCAACAAAAATATCGTCATAAATGTTGCATTCTTTTGTGACAACATTTTATTGTCACATAAAATCCCCTGTTACAACTTTTCTGGTAACATTAAAGAAAAATAGTTGTAACAAATAAGATTGTTGTCACGAAGTATTCTATAAATTGCACTAAATTATGTAACAACTCTCCTAAGTCATTGCAAAACATGGGATTTTAAGAAATTTAAGGCTTTAGGTTACCTACCTCGAATGCAAGCTTTTCGGTTGAAGGTAGAAGTTGGGATTGAACTCGAACTCGAACGAACCGCTTCCAAGCCACGAACTGATGTCCAAGAGTCCATTGATGTTGATTATTTTCATCCAAAAGAATTTCTAGTCTCAAGTTAGGCTTGTTTGTAGAGAGAAATTGATGAAAAGTGAAGAAAGAAATCGAAAAGAAGGATTTTCTAGTTCTTTAAAGTGTAATTTGGCTAGGGTTTCTAAAGTTGTGGGATTAGGGTTTCGGTTTAGTGGTGAGAGGGCTCTAGTCTGAACTAGATTCGCTCCTGGTGAAGAAACCTATGAGAAAGTTTCTTCGGATGTGAAAGAATGGTGAAAAGTGTGTTTTTCGGGTATTTCCGGGTGGTTTCGGGTTTGTTTGAGGAGGATTTCAATTAGGGGAAGGTGTGTTTTCGTGATTACAGTTTATAGGAGTAGGATGCTGGGGTTAAAGGATGCAAGAGAATTGCTTTAGGTTGAATGAGATTCAAGCCTAAAGAGCCAGACCGAAAGAGGAAGTATTAGGAAGAAAGAGAGTGAAAAAGAGTGTCGGGAGCTATGGAATTCTTGTGTGTTTTTGTGTGTCTATTCTTTGGCATTGGGAGGGGGTATTTATAGGTTTATAATGGTCTTAGCTTTGCCTAGAAGCTAACCAAACCGAATCCAAGCCAAAATAGGAAGAGAAGAGTTGGTGGCTTAATTTTCAAGCTACCATTGCCCTGGTAGGCGTAAGGATTCACGCCTACCTCGTGGTAAGTGTGAGGGGTCACGCCTACCACCTCAACCACCCTCTTTCGAGAGGTGTTGGGGAGGCATTTAGGGCTCCGTTTCACACTCAAATTGACCCAAATTGATCTTGAATGTCAAATTAGAATACAAGAGGGTATGTTTGAGGGTAAGAATGTAGAATTTGAGACTTTTTTGATTGAGAAAAGATTCCCTCTTTCGAGACCCTTCAGTTTGGACCTTTTCGATAGTTTTCGTGTTTTTGGTCTCCTCTTGCATTCGGGAGCCCCGGATTATTCTTGGATGTGTAAATGGGATGAAATGTGATATGTTTGTGGGAATGAATGTGGGATATGATATTGGTTTTAACGAGGGATGATTCTCTCTCTCAAGACTCTTCGGCTCGTGACTTTTCGACAATTCATGCGTTTTGATATTCAACCTTGCTTTCTAGCCTTACAATTGAACAAAATAAGATTCAAGGAAGTCAATATCATATATTGGTTCATAATCGGTCCCGGGTAAAAATCTCATGCTCACACATATAACTTTCTTATCCCTTTCCTATAGCTTATTTTCAATCTACAGCTTGCCTAAATCTTCTTATATCTTTTGTATAACTTTCTATACAACTTTTGACACGTATTTAATAACTTTTTGAACACCTTATAACTTTTGAATAACTTTTGTATATACTTATTTATACCTTGAATAGAACTTATAATTAGATTGCAGATTCCCTATAACTTCTTGATGCATTGCCTATGACAATGAACACTTTATAATGACAAATAGAATATTTTACGTGACAACTATTAGTTGTAACCGGCACTTTTTTTATTTCACATTAACATTGTTGTCACCAAAATAATAATTTTTTATAACAATTTTTCATGCTATCACTAAAAATAGTATTTGTGACACTGAAATTTTTATCACCACATATACTATATTTTCCCAACTATTAGTCGTAATTAATAAATTTTTTGCTTCAAATTAGCATTATTGTCTCAAAAATTGTAAATCTTTTTGTAATAATTTTTACAAGTTGTCAGCGAAAGAGTTTTTGTAAGAGTAAAAAATTTTGGTTGTCATTAGACCTGTTCACTGGCTCCAATACCCGCCCCAACTCGCTCAAAATGGGCGGGTTTGGGTATTCCTTTTAATACAAAGCTCAGCCCGAGTCCGAGACCGCAAAGCACCGAAATTCTATAGGTCGGACTTGGTTTTTATATAAATATCCGAGTTCCACTCGACGAATAAAAAATATATTTATTTTATATTTTTATATTATGTTTAATAGTTTATATGTTTATTTTAATGTAAATTTACTAAATTATTAACTATACTTTTAAGAATTGTATTTGGATGTCAAATTTATATAGAGCCTTTAATTTTTATAATTTATCTAACAACAAAATAAAATAGAATAAAATAAAATTTT
>CAOJBJ010349766.1:0-13078 GCA_948291685.1 Euphorbia celastroides | reverse complement strand
ATAGGAACTTTTAAAGCCTAGTACTATGAATTTATAGAAAGCTAAAAACACTCCAATGTGAATATGAAGATTAATCCAGTTGCAATCTCAATTATGTTTCATTCTAAGTAGATTTTAAATAAAATGTGAAAAAAAAATTTCTACCAGAAGTGTACCTCGGGCGCGCCTCGGGCGGTGTGCCTCGCCTTCGGGCGCGTTTAGACCCCTCGTCGCCTCGGTGCGCCTCATCGCCTTAATAACTATGGTTATATTGTAAAGGTCCCCTCATTTGTGATATTGAGTACACTTTTCCTCGAATTAAGACTCAAAATGAAAGTTATATTATGATATTACATTAGTTATCTTAAATTTACCAATCAAGCTATTTTTAAAGGTAAAAAAGTGCACTACTGTATATCAATTTTAAATACTGAATTTTCAACAATTGAATTAGACACCACCTAAATGATATCTATGTGACAATAAGTCAGTCTAAAGCATGATAACATATAAGAAGGCAAAAGGCCAGTAACAAGCTTGAAAAAAGTGCTTAAGTGGATTGGAATTTTTAAAACACTGTTAATGATATGTAATGAGACGTGAACATGAACATGAAAGTTACGGTTTATTAGTAGCTCGCTATTAAAATAAGTGTTGTTAGTGGATGAAAAGAATTTTTTTTAATAAATGTCACTTTGAGAATTATAATGTATTTATATTGGTTTTTTCCCTCTTTGTCTTTATTTACTTTTTCATTATAAAATGTAAAAAAACATGAATGTTTAGATAAAAAAAGTATAATAATATTTTTATTTCTTTATTTAATGCAATTTTGGTATTAGAAAACTTGTTAAAGTGACACTCATTTAAAAAGAAAGAGGGTATAACTTTAATAACGGGAATAGTGCATAATTATCAAAATTAGTTTTTTTAAGAATATTACTTTAAATGCATGCATTCGATCAAATAAAAAATATATATATTATCCTTTTTCAATAAGCTTAATACATTATATGTCTCTTTAATTTGGTATAAATAACTTATTGCCTTCATGAACTTTGCAAAGTTCTCTCAATCTCTTCAACTTATCAAAGTATGCCAACTTCCATCCTCCAAGTTTGAAAAATGAATGAGTTTGTTCTTTAAATGTCATGTGTCAACTTTTAATTGAATTGACTTTTCAAAGATATCATTTTTTAATTACTAATAAGAATTTGACACATGTCATCTAGAAACAAACTAGTGCATTTTTCAAAGTTTGGGAGATACAAACTAGCTATTTCTTACCAGTTAAAGGAATTGAGGAGACTTTTTTAAAGTTTAAGAAAATAATAGGTTATTTGCATCAAGTTTAAGGAGTTTACTATATATTTGACCTTTTAATATTTAGAGTTTCAACTTCCTCTTGCACTTGTATCATTGTTGGATTCTAAAGAAAGAGTCTCCTTTGTGTTTTCATTACAAATTGGATGCATATTTTAAGTCAAATTCCAAAATTCATACCTCGTTATATTTACTAAAGTGACAAGCTGTTGTGTCCTTATGTTGAGTTTTAAAAGTTATCTATTATAGTGTAATATTTAAGAAGGTTAAATGAATAAATTTCCCTCTCAAATTGGTAGTTTTCGTCCATTACTCTCTCCAAATTTGAAAAGGTCATACTACTCCCTTCAAGTTGGCAAAAATGGTACCCCCTTCAATGTCACATGTCAAAATATGATTAGTTTGACTTTTCAAACATATCACTTTTTTGACTTTTATATATCCAACCAGAAATTGACACGTGACATTGAGGGGGGTAATCGATCCATTTTTGCCAACTTGAGAGGACTAATATAACCTTTTCAAATTTAGAGGGTGTAATGGACAAAAACGGTCAACTTGAGAGGGTATTTATGCATTTTACCTATTTAAGAGCTATAGTGAAACATGTTGTTCAACATTCGATTCGGTAAAAGCTTTTTCACTCCCAACCATTTATTTAACAAGATTGTGAATGAATAAAATCTTAGACTTGTTTCTATAAATTAATCACAAGTTTTAAACCCTTAACCCAATTTTTGAAAAATTCATTCTTTTTTAATCCTTTTTCCTCGAAGATTTATCAACTTAGTATATAAAACAAATTACATTCTTGCAACTATTTGTTCCAAACATCCTCTAAGCAAAGATAAGAATCAACTCAAAAGCTAGAACATGTTTTAATTTATATTACAAATAAATAAATAAATCTCTAGGCATATTTATTTTGAGAGTAATTTTGAAATTATAAATCATTATAATAAATAATTTCCAATTATAGGGCACCCCTTCAGCTCTACTGTATTCAAGCAAAACAAAGAACACCATAGCGGGTGATAGAGAGAGAGACCCACCAGAAAAGGGGAAAACAGATCCACCCTTTCTCTCTAAACATTCTTCCCCCTTTTCAATTATCCTCCTTTTATACTCCCCATTTCCCACTATTCTCGAAAAAAATTCTCTACTTCAACTCCAACTACACTTTAGTTTCCTTTCAACTTTCAACCCTCACTGTTCGTTTCTGGTTCCGCTTTTCGTCGAACAGTTTTCTGGGTCGATTTTTTGACTGTGGGCTGCTTCAAAATCATTACTTGCTTTCCCTTTGTCTCCCAAAAGCACCCTCCTCTTCGAATACTGTAAGCACGTCTCAATTAGGTTTTTTCATTTCCAGCTCAAAATGTTGATAGAGGAATGAGCAATGGGGTGCGTCTTTGGGAAAGCGGCGGCGGGTGAGAGGGGAGGGGAAAGGCGGAGAGAGGCGGAGGAAATTAGGGTTCCGAAAGGGGAGGCGGAGAGTGTTCAAAATGTAGGGGAAAATCGGAAAGAGGAAACTGAATTGGAGGCGGAAGAGGAAAAGGGGGAAAGAGTAAGGAGGCGGCGGTCTTCTAGACCTAATCCGCGGTTGAGTAATCCGCCGAAGCATTTACACGGCGAACAGGTGGCCGCCGGTTGGCCGTCTTGGCTCTCCGCCGTTGCCGGTGAAGCTATCAACGGCTGGACCCCTCGCCGGGCTGACTCTTTTGAGAAGATTGATAAGGTAACTGCTCAGATTTTTGTTGATTTTGGAAAGAAATTGAATGAAAATGATGAAAATGCTCGTGTTGTTTCTGTTTGTTGGATTTGAAAACTTTTGAGATGATTAATAAGGTAATTGCTGAGATTTTTGTTGCTTTTGGTAAGAAATTGAATGAAAGTGATGATATTGCTCGTGTTGTTTAGGTTTGTTGGATTTGATTTCCTGATTTGGAATTGACAACTTGTATCAGCTTAGTTGATGAAATGTCTGTTATTGTTGCTATTACCAGATTGGGCAGGGGACATATAGCAATGTGTACAAAGCTAGGGACACTTTGACAGGGAAAATAGTTGCACTAAAGAAGGTTCGGTTTGACAATCTAGAACCCGAAAGCGTGAAATTCATGGCTCGGGAGATTCTAATCTTGAGCCGGTTGGATCATCCCAATGTTGTGAAATTGGAAGGTCTGGTCACCTCAAGAATGTCCTGCAGTTTGTACCTCGCTTTCGAGTACATGGAACACGATTTGGCGGGCCTAGCTGCTAGTCCAAACATCAAATTCACCGAGTCACAGGTACTGAAAAAGTTACACTAGTTTAGTACTTTTATTGTTAGTGAGCTGATAATGAGTGGACTTAATATTGCAGGTGAAGTGTTATATGCATCAGCTGTTATCGGGGCTTGAGCATTGCCACAATAGGCATGTGCTACACCGGGATATTAAGGGGTCGAATCTTTTGATTGGCAATGATGGGATCCTTAGGATTGCTGACTTTGGTCTAGCTTCGTTTTTTGATCCTAATCATAAGCAGCCTATGACTAGTAGGGTGGTTACTTTGTGGTATCGGCCCCCAGAGCTACTTCTCGGGGCTACTGATTATGGTGTCGGTGTTGACCTTTGGAGTGCTGGTTGCATTCTTGCTGAGTTGCTGGCTGGAAAACCGATCATGCCCGGTCGTACCGAGGTATCTTGTAAAATTCTTGTTATAGAGTCATTATTGTCAGGCTTTCAGTAGGGTGGCGGAATTAAACTGAACCGAAAACTTCATTGAAACTTGTTGACTGAAGCTTAATGAGACTAATACTTATATGAAGCTAATCGAAATCTATTGAAATTGTGAACTTAATGCAGCTGAACTGTATTGAAACTTAATGAACATGAACTGAACTGAATGAAAAATAAGTCGAAAAGAACAGGGCCTTATTTCCTAAATCTTAAAGTCATGCATAGGCTGACTAGATCTTATGAGTATTATAATGAAAGTTTCTTATGATGATTGTGTTCGATTCATCGTGTAGGTGGAGCAGCTACACAAGATTTTTAAGCTATGTGGTTCCCCTTCTGAAGAGTATTGGAAGAAATCAAAGTTGCCACATGCCACCATTTTTAAGCCCCAACAGTCGTACAAGCGATGCATAGCCGAAACATTTAAAGACTTTCCTCCATCATCGTTGCCACTAATCGAGACACTGCTTGCAATCAACCCTGCTGAACGCCTAACTGCTACTGCTGCTCTGAAAAGTGAAGTAAGTTTTTTATGATGTTTTCTTATCTGGTTTTATGGAGAGATGCTTTAGAAAATAAAGGTTTCAAGCTGAGTAGGAGCAAGACAGAATATTTACACAGTAAGTTTAGCGTAGGTCAAGGAGATGTGGGAGATGTGAGGTTGGGAGATACAGTTGTGCCACAGTGCAAACGGTTTAAGTATCTTGGCTCAGTCTTTGAGGAGGATGGTATGATTGATGATGATGTCACACATAGGATTAACATCGGATGGTTGAAATGGAGGAGTGCCTCAGGTGTTTTGTGTGACAAGAAGATACCTTTCAGAGTAAAAGGAAAATTTTATAGAACGGTTGTTAGGCAAGCCATGCTGTATGGAAGTGAGTGTTGGGCAACTAAAGTGCAGCATATTCAAAGGTTGAATGTGACCGAAATGAGGATGCTTAGGTGGATGTGTGGTTACACTAAGATGGATCACATTAGAAATGAGTGCATTCGACAAAAAACCGGTGTTGCTCACGTGGAAGACAAGCTGAGAGAAGGTCGATTGCGATGGCATGGTCATGTGCTACGTAGATCTCTAGACGTGCCAGTTAGAAAATGTGAGAATTTGAGAGTAGAAAATAAAAGTATGGGGAGAGGGAGACCGAAACTTATACTTTGGGAAACTTTTAAACGAGATATGCGGGTTCTTGATATCGATGAGAATTTGGCTCAAGATAGAGCTTCATGGCGTCAGATGATCCATATAACCGATCCCATCTAGCATGATATTAAGGCTTGGTTGGTTGGTATGAAGCAATTGTTCATTAAAAAATCATTTTGTTCGAAATGCCTCTAATTATAAGTTAAAACAAAGTCTTACATATAAATTGGTGTCATGCTTATTATTATATGTAGTATGGGTAAATTAATAGATACGTTGCTAGAAAAAGCAAAATAATCATAGAGCATTGGTTCTTATGAATTCACCCACAAACTAATATAAGAGAGCTTCACATCTTCAATAATATTATAGAGTAAACAACTACGATATTATTGTTATATTTAAAATCACTAGTAGGGGTTAAAAAATATAAGTTCGTGTTTTTACTTCTACTTTTTGTAAATAGTGTTGTCAAATTTTGAGGACATGTCGTCTAGGTATAAAAGTAAATACAATTTGTTTGTCGTTTTTTATACTTATGTTTGGTGTTGAACCTTTCGTTCTTAAATTTGGAATATTTCATGTTGTTTCCTCGAATCTCGGAAAATCCAAGATAAGCTATTGAAACGAAACGAAACTCACTACAGACATAGCCGACACGAACCAATTGGAGGAAACAAAGAACACAATATTAGCCATTGCAGTTTCAGATCTGGCTTGGGTTTCTCAAATGCGAAAGAAAGTTAATAAAATGGTGTATTTGCGGTTCACACGTTTGGCACCGCCCAACCGATAGCCGCTATTTCAAAGGATGCTTAAGAATGCTTTAGAAAGTTTAAGAATGCTTTCGAAACACCACCGGACAAGATCATATTTCAAAGGATAAACAGCGAATGAAGGATCAGTCTTTCTAAAAGCGACTTGGAAGTCTGAAGTTCTATAAACAAAGTTTTTAGAGGGAAAAGGAAAGTTGATGTGGAACACATAGTTTATATTTTATGAATGTAGAGATAAAGTGCAAACTTATACGTTCAAAAGCCAAAACAACACTTGCCACTACTGATGTTTAAGAAGACTGGCAATAGTAAATAAACTGTCAGGCAATGGGTATTTTGATAGCAGAGGAGGTGGGGATTTCAACAAGGTGCATCGAAGTCATTGCCATTAATGCTTGCAAAGAGCAGTTAGTATCACCAGAACTGACAGCCAGCGCTTGTGTTGAGTGGTGGGTCGAGGATCTTTCGGTTTTAGAGATCGAATATTATCAAATAGTTATTAGTGCAATGCGAAGAGTAGGCCTAAGATCCGAGATTATTGCTGCTTTGCTAATGCATTGTGCTCATAATTCGTTGAAGGGAATCGGGAAATACCAAATTTTGAATCCATCAAAGCCGAATTTGGGAGTGTTGAAAAACGATCAAACCACGATCATTGAAGTTCTTGTGGGAATTTTGCCTTCTGAAACGGATTCTAATATTCCGATGAGTTTTCTATTTGGAATGCTGAGAATGGCGAACATGTTAGATGCTGCAATCGCGTGTAGACTAGAGCTTGAACGGAGAATCGCTTTTCATTTAGAAACCGTTTTGCTTGATGATCTTTTGATGCCATCGATTCGCACTGGCGATTCGTTGTTTGATGTTGATACAGTGCACCGGATTGTAGTCGGTTTCCTGCAGAGGATCGAAGAGGAAGAAGAGAATGAAGATTGTGGATATGATTCAGAAGGTGTTGGATGTTCGAGCCATGGCTTGTTTTTAAAATTTGGAAGGCTCATTGATGCTTATCTAGCAGAAATTGCGCCTGATCCGTATTTGAGTCTGCAGAAATTCACTGCCATGGTTGAAATCCTCCCCGATTATGCTCGTGTGATCGACGATGGACTTTATAGAGCTATTGACATATACTTGAAGGTAAAAATTCTCTTATGGCTGAATTCATCACTAGTCTACTTATTATTTATATTGAAATGAAACATGACTCGGAGTGGCTAATAGTGCAGGCTCATCCAGGTTTATCAGAGCAAGACTGTAGGAAGCTCTGCAAGTTCTGCCAAAAGCTGTCACAAGAAGCGAGCAATCACGCAGCTCAAAACGAGAGGCTTCCAGTTCAAATGACAGTAAGGATACTTTACATGGAACAAATCCGGTTGAAAAATTCATTGTCGGGGGACACATTTCTGTCGCAGAGAATGAGCAGTGGGATGCCAAGTGCAGCAATGTCACCTCGTGACAACTATGCGTCATTACGAAGGGAAAATCGAGAGCTTAAGCTGGAGATATCGAGAATGCGAGTGAGGTTGAGTGAGCTAGAGAAAGAGCAGACGTATATGAAGCAAGGAATGATCGATAAACCAGGAAATGGAAAGACTTTCTTGACCTCGCTTTCAAAAGGGATCGGGAGAATCGGAATATTTGGGAATCCCACGGGAGGAAGGTGACAGAAAACGAGTCGAAAGTCTCGAGGATCAGAAGGGAAAAGTGGAAGGAGTAGAAGGTATTCTATGTCCTAGTTTGCGGTTATGAAACTATTACCTTTGCTGTATTTATGCACAATTTTGAAGAAATGTTAGGCTCATTCAACTAAGTATATATGCATGAAGTGAAATCGATAAAATTGACCGAAACATTGTGAAGATTATTTTATGAAATGAACACCTAGTGGTCTGTACTTTGGTCATTGTTGACAATATTATTTTTTGGAGCTTGAGAAAGTAATACTGAATAGACTCGAACCAAATTAGTAGTCGATGTCATGGAACAAAGTACATAGGGTTGGGAAGCTTAAAGGTGCGGTTGCCGGTGAAATCGCCTTTGAGATCGCTCCATTGGTCACCAACATTGCCCCATATTCTGTAGCCTTGTTCCACTAGTTGCTTTCGCATTTCCGACTTGAACACTATTGCGCTTTTTCCTCTGTAGGCTGCACTCCTGCACACATTTTGGCGTGTTTTAATACAGTATTTTTGTTCATGAAATGGTGGAATTTCCATATCAAATGAATTAAATGTTGTTAAGTATACAAATGGAATAAGTATGTAGGTTGAATGCTAATATTTCTGTTATATATTTGGGAATCTTAAATATGGTATTAATGAAAATGCAGCCTTCACAAGATGTGGATGTCATAGGTATGCAGGTTGAATGCTAACACTAATTAAGTTGAGGTATAATACGTCAGAAAATATATAACTAATCAATGGTAGGGGCTCAGAATGCTTTTTGCCTACCATATGTGTAAAATAATTGAATAAGGCAGTTGACTAATAGTTTTCATTTAACTATCTCTTGAGCATTGACTATGCGCACTTATAAATAAGATACATGTCATGCTGAATTTTCTTTTATTGACATTTTGAATTGGTCATCTGTTATATTAAAAATGTCAGTGGAGGATTTTGTCATCTTTTGAAACAAGCCAATGAAACTTGAAATGTGTGAGATGATAAAAGAAACCAATCATTTTGATGAGTAAAGGATGAATGAATGGCGTACCTCATGATGAGACGTTCGAAGCCAAAAAAGCCTTGAGTAAGCAAATTGTCAAGAGTGATTTGGCCTAGACTATCTTGGTCTCTGCCTGTAACAAGGAACACCTTAAACCCGTTCTCGATCAACTCTCCAAACAGTGCTAATACTGCTGGAATCGCCGGGCACCCGCCTTTCATCGCCCACGCCTTGAACCCATTCGGGTCGTACGCATCTCCCCTACAGTTTCAAACTCCCTCGTTAAGAAAATGTTATTTATATTTTATACCAAGTACAACTTCCTGATACGTTATTAGAAAAGGTTAAATTACGTAAAGGGACTCACCCATATCGCTTGGTCTTATAGTAGAAGAGATTGGAGATGCAAGTATCATCAACGTCAAGAATCCAAGCATCCAATCCATCATCCGAAACCACAATTCCCCTAACATAGTTCATTATTTCATCAATAATCACTTGGATATCAACATCATATTGTCCACCAGTCATGTATCCTTCTATGTACTTTAGGCATTGACCGGGCACCGTCCTCCATCCCCATACATTGTTTGTCTCCACCGCCAGCCGCCAGCTCAGGCAATAACTCGGGCCACCGTCTCCTGCCCCCGGTGGCACATTCGGCTTCGAGTATGCCTTTGACAAGATTGCTAAGAATAGCACTACCAACAATTCTTGCAACCTCTTTGCCATTGCCTTCAACATTATAATGATATTAATATATATCTGTGGATTTGTTGCATAACGCATTATATAGCTTGGTCTTATGTTTGGTACGTATCTATAATATTCCTTTTATTTTTGGGGAAGAAAAATGTTGGATTGATATTGATGATTAGGAATCAAAATTAGATACGGTGTTGCATTGAATTGATTAAAACAAGATGCATATCTTATTGGATAGGACAGAAAAAGTCTTTGAGTCCACTTGTTTTTATTTGTGGAATTCCATGTAATCATTTAGTTTTTTCGTTTTTTTTTAGAGGCTTTCAAGAAATTGAGTAGATTTGGCCTTTCACTTTTGATAGCGCTAGTCTCAAATTTTGTTAAACATTAAAATTGTGTTTCAAAAAGTGTTATGTTAGACAAGCGGTCGGAGAGTCTTTTGGAGGCCTAGGCGAGGCAGCTACCAGAAAAAGCAATTCCAAATTAGCCCTTAGTTAACAATATATAATTCATGTCAAACAAATGTCTCAAGTTTAGGCTTAATACTATAAAAGCTAAAAATCATCAATGTATTGAGTAGATTGAAAATCAACTCTAAAGGTTCAACGAAGTTCAAGATATTTGAAAATGTGTTTTATCAGCCTCATTTGGAGAGAAAAGAACCACGATACAAATGTTGACGTTTCAACTTGAAAGTACAGGTGCTAGGGGTGAGAATTTGGTTTATTCCGTTCGAAACCGAACCGAATTGGTAACCGAATAACTAAATTTACATTATAATTTTTACTGAAATGAACTAAAATTACAGTAAAATTCGAATCAAACCGAACTAACATCAGTTTATATAATATATTTGTAATGAAACTTCTGTAAGTCCTAAAATTATAATCAAAATTCGATTATTCGATTGAAGCAATTTGGTTCAGTTCAAACCGGTTGAACTAAATGCTCACCTATTTATTAGTAAATTGAATAAATAGGTATATTGAAATTAGTGTAAACTTTTGTGCATATTACTAACTTGAATTGAAATTATCAAATGTGATATGATGTCTCTTGAGTGGCTTAATGTTCTCAATTTTAAGATAATAATGAATATGTATAGAAACATTAATATAATTCAGCTGCTCACAAGTGAATATTTTGTTTCATTATCATGTACAAAAAATATTTGAACCACTACTTTCAAGGAAGGTATATATGGTATAATAACCGTACTATTCACTTCAAATAAAATAGCTTTCGTAGAGGCTAACTTTTTCGTTGATAATGATATTCTGGAATTGCTATAAACGTTAGAATCTTGATAGAAAAAAGCAAGGAACTTATGCAAATCAAAGAAGAAGAAATGTTAACTTCCAGTTTGGGCTAAAAATATGGTGCTTATTTTTTTGAAAAACTCTTTATTTAGTAATTTTTACATTAAGTATTCAATTTCATCTAACACCACCTTATTTTCTTTCAAAAGTTCAACACATGTCATGTCAAAATAGATAATCACTAGAATTGAATAGAGGATGAAAGAAATAATTGTTCTCACCCTATCCCAGAATTTGGTTCTAAAGTGCAACAAGACAATATTGGATTTTAGAGACTACACAAATGATATTTGCAAGGAAAGTACCACCGACAAGCAATGAAAATGACAGATGAAAAGAAAACAAAAGATGATAATAAGAGGACAATTGAACAAATCTAGCTAAGTCTAAAATGAACCACACTGTGCGAGAAGTTATAGATTGTGACAATATGAAGTTCATATTGTAAAAATAAGAATCATCTCCCTTAAGTCGTAAATTATGCGTTTGGACCGATGAGTTTGAACTAAGGGACGACTCTTTTGTTGTTATTTAGCTTTGGTATAACCAGGTATTGCACCTGTTTATTTTGTACTTGTAACGCTTCTGGTGCTATTAATCTTTCGTATCTAATAGACAATATACCATTTTATATTTAATATAGCATGTATTATACCTATTTATCTTGCTGGTAAGGTTTTTGTGGTTATTTAGCTTTGGTATATAATAGATTATTCCATTTTCATGCTTCACTATACTTATTTTAAACCCATTATATATGGCATAATATTATACCATTTTCATGTTTTGGTATAATGTTTTTATACCTCCTTTTTTCACTTAGACCTCTTGCATGTTGATCACATACTTTACCAATTGAGCCAAGTTCTTCAATTGACAATAATTTTCATATTATATTTTTATAGAATAAGAAGTTGTTGATTTATTTTAAATGAAATATTTTTTAGATTTCTACCATATATTTATCTAATAATTTTATTCAACTATTTTTTACTAAAATGTTTATTGATATTAAAGTCAAAATTATAAATTACTACATAAAAATATAATTAACAAATAAAATTTGTAATTTTTTTAACTATGGTTCGAATTTAATTAAATACAACGTAATACCAAATAAGTATTTTATTATTTCATCATAATATATTTTTTGTTATGTTATACTTTGTAATTATTTAAATTAATATTTTTTATTATGATCAATGAACATTAAGTATTGTTACTTATTGATCCATGTCAACTTATATTATATGGATAATAGATAATATTAGTATTTTTAACATATTTTTAAAAAATCCGGTTTGACCACCGGTTGAACCTTAAATTTATGATCCTCTCCCTCTACCGGTTTGGTGACCAGTTCAGTTCTGAAAACTATGCTTAAAAGTGAAAATATAATTTTTATTGGATTTTTACAATATGTTATTGTTTTATGGGCTATCTATATAATTACTTAGTGATTGTATTTGAGCTATAATTTGTGCATTTGTACAAAAAAGCCCTCCTATCTTTAACCAGCCCTGCTCCTTATATTTTGGAATACGGAGTGAAAAGTATAGAGCAGGATATAATAAGGCTGGAATTCCACAGAATATATTTTTAGAAGGAATGAAAAGCTTTACATGTGATTAAATCATAAAAATATTATTTCAATGAAAATACTTGTAAATATTAAATAAAAATAGATTATAATGAAATTTCCCTTTATTTAAATATGTTAGGGGTTTGAATCTTTTAAAAAGAAATAAGCTTATGTAATGTATACTTTTCTTATAACGAGAATTATAAAGCTGAATAAATATATTTGAAATCCTTTCAAGTATGGATTTTGAGCTGTCAAACTTGTCGCCCCTGAGAAAACTCTAACTCCATTATTTTATTATCCATATATTACTAAAAACAATTAAATTTTAAATTACCATTTTAATCTTATTTCTTTTATTTATGTTTTTTATTTATTTTATTTATGAAAACTATAAAATCTGTATGACAAATTGATAAAATTAGGATTGCAAAAATCCGTAACAAATTAATAAAATTAGTTAGATAATTATAAATTAAATATTAGGAAGAGGTTAATTTCAACAAAATAAAATTCTGATTTTGTATTTAAAATCAAAATAAAAAATACCATCATCTCAATTTGAATTAGAATTGCATTACTAATCCATCACTTAATTTCTGCCTATCTATTGCTCTATCAATGCGTCTCTTCTTTATTTCAGAATTGCTGATTATTTTTCTATCTGCGGTGGCTTCTCTCAAAGCCTGAATTTGGTTTTCTGGATATAATTTGTAATTTTTTTCAACCTTTTGGTATTTTTATTTGTTTTTTATATAGTTTCACTCTTTAATTTATTTGTTATCAAATATTTATCAGGGATCGGGAGATTACCGGAAAAAAGCGTAATCTAATAATGTATATGTAATGCACAAATAAAA
>CAOJBJ010349538.1:0-10017 GCA_948291685.1 Euphorbia celastroides | reverse complement strand
TTTTTTTTTTGGAATCTTTCCCATTAAACCCTACTTTATTTCTTTTCTTCATATTCGTTGCTATTTCTTGTAGAGCGAACTAAGACGTAGACATAAAATTAACCTTTCTTTTGCCTCTGAATTTGTAAAAATATATCACTTATCTTATAACTTACAAAAATCATCATTTAACCTTTAGATGTCACGTGCAGAATTTGATTGGCTTGATTTTTCAAAAATTTCATTCAACCAGAAGTTAACATGTGGAATTAAAGGTTTAAAGTTAATTTTAGACAAGTTTAAGAAGGTAAGAAACTATCGTAGAAAGTTCAAGGAAGGTAAGAGAAAATTTGAAAGTTTAAGAGGGCAGTAGATAATTCAAAACTTGGCTTATATTATAATATAATATGATTTATTCTTTTGATCCCTCTGTTATATACATTGTCTTTTTAGTCTCCGTGCTATCAATCTCATTGTCTAATTGGTCCCTCTGCTATACATATTACTCATTTAGTCCTCGTGCTATCAATCTCATTACCTAATTGGTCCCTCTACTTTACACTTAAGAGACTAAAAACAATAAACAATTTAGTTCTTTGAATTTTTTAACTATAAATTGAGGTATCACGTAATCAATTTTTGTCAAATAAACCTTACATGGCACATGAGTTACCGGTCTATCGGAAAAAAAAAAAGATCAATTAGGTAATAAGATTGATACCATGGGGACTAAATGGGCATTGTGCATATCAGAGGGACCAACTAGGTAATGAGATTGATAGCACGGGACTAAATGGATAATGTGTATAGCGGAGGAACCAAAAGGATAATCCGTGTATAGCACGGGGCCTAAAAAGGTAGTTAGGCCCCAAATATACCATCTGAAATTTTGTTCAGTATATAATTGAAGTTTTTTTGAAAAACTCCCGGAGGAACGATGTGTTTCTCCGACAGAAAAAGAAAAGTGAGGGTGAAAATTTTGGAGCGGAGTTCCAACTGTTTCCCCGCTTTCCTACAAAACACCCTCATTATCATCTTTTAATGTCAACAATTATCCATTCATTTGTACCCTCCATCTAAATTGAATTTACAGACCAGAGCTATATAGTTACTTTGCTTTTCACAAAGTGATAATTATTTTGTCCATCTCAACTATTGAATTAAAGAGTAACGAGTACTTTTTAAAAAAAGTCGGGTTTAATTCAATACATTGGAGAGCAGCCTTTTCTCTAATTTAATTGTATTCTATATCTCATGAATTGTTTATCTTTAGGTTTAAAATTCAGTCTGCAACTAAACATTGAAATGCAGACGAAAGAAAAAAAAATTGAACTCATAATTCCAAACTCATTCACTACAAAAAAAAAAAGTGAGTAAATATTTACATCTCTATTCTCTATTTGTGTTCTCTTTTTGTGTATAAACAGCCAGTCAACTCGAAACTTCAAATTTCAAAACTCGGGTTATGATACTAACCTGTACAGCAAAACTATCTCAAAAGAACATTTGATGGAGGATCCAGAGGGCTCAGCCAGCCCGAGCTTCGGGCATTTGACTTGCAACAGGTCAAAAAACACCCGAAAGTTTCATGGATGCAAAGAGACAAGACAATCTAGCCATTACCTAGCTTGACTTCATTTTGGGGACAATTGACAGTTCCTTAGCTCTGAAGTTATCCTCTGATGAACTGTGATATCCTTCGAGATCGGCTTTTGTTAATTATCAGAATTGTATCCCCTGAGGGAAAATTTGGAGTACTAATAGGGGTTTTTTGGTGCCTACTGTATTCTTCAACAGCCTGTTTGTTTACAAGTGAAGAAAGTGAAAAAGAGATTGTAAGCCAAGGACCTAAATGAAAAAAA
This sequence comes from Euphorbia celastroides, assembly GCA_948291685.1. Classification (NCBI taxonomy): domain Eukaryota; kingdom Viridiplantae; phylum Streptophyta; class Magnoliopsida; order Malpighiales; family Euphorbiaceae; genus Euphorbia; species Euphorbia celastroides. The sequence continues at coordinate 8,176 of CAOJBJ010349538.1, read as the reverse complement.
TCCATGAGAACCAGTTTTATTGACTTGTAATAAAGATATAAGCTGAAACAAAAAAAATTGATATTAATGCATCTGGACCCCATGAACTTGTCACTAATAGCCTCTCGTCTCCCTGAACTTCTAAAAGTTCCTCCCGCCCCTCTGAAGTTATCCGTAAGAGTCTCTCACTTTCAACCCTAAAATTCCACATGTCAACTTATGGTCGGATAGAAAAAAATGGAGTCTTTGAAAAGTGAAGCCTCTTAAAAGTCGAAACGCGGCATTCAGGGCCAAATGGTGCAAATTTATAAGTTGAAGGAGGCCAAAAGGTGCATTTTTACAAGTTCAGGTGGGCGGGAGGAACTTTCGAAAGTTCAGGGGAACGAGAGGCTATTAGGGACAAGTTCAGGGATCAGATGCATTTGGCCAAAAATTTGGCGATGAAAATCTTATTATTTACCTTCCACTGAGACGGAGGAAGTAAAACCCGTGGTCTTCTATACCTTACATGATCTAGAGCAGCCATAGGGGTCATGTTCTTGTACTTTACCTGCAAATGTAACAAAAATCTAGCTTGACAATGACATCAATCAGACAGAGCTTAAAAATTTGAATATTAAGTGTTTTCTAAGGTTAAAATATACCAAATAACAGAGCACGATAGTTGTAGTTCTGGCTCGTCAAACTTTACAATGAACATAGGTTGGTCTACCACAAGATGCATTCTCTATTACAAGAAAGAAAACTCATTTTAGCATTTCAAGTCGATAAGACTCGAGAAAATAACAACAAGAGATTATCCACTATAGATGAAGTCCACAGCTTGGTTTATATCAACAAAAGAAGGGGCAAAGAGATAGTCTCTTGTGGGAATCAAAAGATGCTCAATGCCATTGGCCTGTAAAATCATAGAGCAAAAAAAAACATCAGATATGCCCTTATCATAAACATTAGCAAAGTTTTAAACGGATATGGAACCGGCAATTTTGAGAAATTGAATCTTATGGTGCTGAACTAATGGACACTTAGCTATTCAATAGTATGTATCACAAATATGATAAAAGTTGGGCTTAATGCATCTGAACCCTCCTGAACTTGTCCCTAATAGCCTCTCGCCCCCCTCGACTCGTCTAAAAAGTGCCTTTAAATCTTGGAATTCCACATGTCAACTTACAGTTGGATAGAAAAAGACGGATTCTTTGAAAAGTCAAGCCAATTACAAGTTGACACGCGGCATTTAGGGGGGTGCAAACGGTGCATTTTTACAAGTTTAAAGGGGCTAATAGGTACATTTTTGCCAGTTCAAGAAGGCAAGAGGAACTTTTGAAAGTTCAGGGAGGCGAGAGGCTATTAGGGACAAGTTTAGGGAGGTCGATATGCAGTCAGCCTAAAAGTTATATTAGCAAGATAGAAGATCAGAAAAGAAGGCAGTTAACTCAAAGCCAGAGAGCAATAAGCACAGAAAATAACCCACAAGATACAAAGAAGATGGAACCAAAGTTTCATAGGATTCATTGAGAATAATGACACCACCAACACCATGCTCCTTCAACCGAGGAACATCTTTCGGAAATGGAACTGCACCCAGCAAAAGATACTGCAGAACACAAATCATCAACAGGTTTTGCTTACATAATTACAAATAAGAAACATAATCAAGCTAAACAAACAGTCATTTCAGAGACAAATCCAGCGTATATTGAGTTTATACCAAAGCAAAGACTCAAACATTTCATAACTGTATTTGAACTAACTGTGCAGGATCATAATCAACCATATCAAATTCAAATAGATTCAAAATAACTACGCAGAAATCAAATACATAATCCAAATACTCAATTTCATCTAGATATGCAGAAATCATATAATCATCGTATCCACTTCAACCTAAGATTATCGAAATCCAATTAACGATCAGTTGACGCATCAAAACAGAATTCAAATATTCCTCATATCCAAATTCAAATACTGAATTTCATCTAGCTACAGAATTCATAATCGTAACCTCAGATTACAGAAAAACGAATTGGCGATCACTTGAAGCATCAAACCCGAAAAACAAATCGCGATTAAACAGAGAAGAACTGAAAGAAACCGAACCTGATTAACTTCGTCCCACCATCGGAATTCAGGCTGGAATTTATTCCTAAAAATGTTATACAAAAGGTCGGATAAAAAAGGATCCGAGCGCCAGCTCCGACGAGCACTTTCGCCGCATCCAATCTCACCATCTGCAACGAGTGAGAGTGAATTTCGACGGTTTGATCTCGAATCGAACCGATCTTCATCTCTAGTTCCTCGATCTTCATCGGCCGGAAATTTATTGAACCAATCGAAATTCGTGGATTTGAAGGGAATTAACAGATCTCCACTTTACTCTGTGATGGATTGTAAGGATAAGGATTTTGATCCTTGGAGAAGAAGAGAAAAGGGAGTTTTTTCAGGGGGCCAAAGTGTAAATAAAGGATAGTGAAAGGACTGGATGGGTAAATAGCATTTATACCGGGAAAAGTGATAATGCGCGGAATACGGAAGAACAAATGATGACCGTTTTGAAGAATGTGGGAAATTGAAAAACATTCTTTTTCCTTTTTACTTTAATACAATTTATTTAATTTTGGAAATGAAATTATAATTTTTTATAGAAATAAATTAAATTAATTGAATTTTTGTATTCCAAACACATTCATAATGTCAGTGTGTCAAACGAGACCACGTATATTAATTTCAATTCATATTTTTTTTTCTGATTATTTCGTTAACTTATAGAGAAGTTACAATGTAAAATTACATCGTACAATTTTGTTTTTCGTAATTGGAGTGGGCTTAGTGCTCCATTCGACTTATGGCTATACATTTGGCATAATATAATAATATTGTCTCTATGAACGAATCAAAATATATTGCTGCTAATTCAATATTTTTTTATGTTTTTCTTTTTCTACGATGAATATTAATTTCTCCATTTAAGTCAATGACAAAAAATATCATTGTTTTATGAGAAAACATTTTTAATTCCCAATTCTAAATGTATATATGTAAATATATTTTTTGCTTCTAAACTACTATAAAAACTCCATAAAGCTACAAATTAAATGAAATTAACTTACAAGAAATAAAAATAATTTAGCAAAAGAAATTTTATCAAGTAAGTTGTTGTTGTACAACCAAAACTAAACCTTTCAAATGTGAGCTAGGAGAAACAAGCAAATCTCCAAGAACACCAAGTTCATGATATTCACTCCATTCAACTAGCCCTGAAATTTGTGCACAATTCACATTATGTCTTCTCCCTACAATTACAACATCATATGTACTACCAATTGCTTGCATTACTTTCACCGTTTTCCCTCCATCACTCACTATCTCCTCTATATACCTTACTTCTCCCCCTTCCCCTTCCCCGTCTTCGGGTTTCGTTTTCGGGGCCTTTAACTCCTTCAACACTTCGGCATCCAACATTTCGCTCCAGTCGAGTTTAGTATTGTCGTCGTCAGACGCCAGCCGAAGCACTGTTAAGTTGATGGACGGGTTTGTTCTGGTCCTTTTTGCCAGTGTTAGGGCTTCTCGGTCGTCGTTCCCCCCTATGAAGATCGTGCACACGTTGATGGTTGACTTTGAAGAGTTGGTCCGGTCGTTGTTGCACTCTATCACAATGCCTACCGAACATGGCGCCTTTTCTAGTACATGATTATTTAGGGTTCTCTTTGAGTTGTCCTCGAGCTCGAGGGACCCATCTAGGGCCCATTTTCGGTGGAATGGTAGGAGAATGATGGCGGCTTGCTTGTCGAATGCTAGTGTACATATGTCTTCATCCATTAACTTGAGGGGCGAAATGGCAGTGAAGATGTTGACAAAAACCGAGTTGATGTTCAAATTCTGGTACTCGGTGAATGTGTTGATGATTTGTTCGGAGTAGGACTTGTTCGAGAGGACTTTAGTTTGTAATTGATGAGAGATAAAGATTGGCGAGGCTCGTCCCACGAGCTCTATAAGGTGAAGAACATCGACATGGATAGGGCTTCCGTGTGTGGGATTTGAAGCATCGAGTAGATCGATGATGTTGTACATGTCATCCGATTTGTAGATACATGCAAGAACCTTCATGTATTGTTGATTTTGACATGACATAATGTTTCTTTTTCTATAGTTTGCATATTTCCTTGAAGGATCATAAAAAAATTTCATCAATAAGGATGTTACAAGTGAAGTGAATAACAACATGAATGGTAACACTACAAAAGTTTCCTTCATAAGCGTCTGCAAGCCAAGAAAACATAATATAATATTATTAAAAACCAAATGGTATAGGGCAAAATATAAGAAGTGTAGATTACACCTAGGACCATTCGTTTTAGTGTACTTAAATGGTATAAAACAAAGGGTCAAAGGTATAATTTTCTTGAAGAGAATTAGTTAGTTACCTTGGAGTTTTCCACCATTGAAAACAAAGCTAACTCAGCAATGCTTTTGGAGCTAAGAATGGAAGCAACAATGAAAGCATCACTCGTCGGCATCTTGGTATACAAAGGAGGAGCTAAACATGCCAAAAATTTTGCTAGCCACACAGCGACACAAGTTATACTACTAGTATGCATAATATTCGAGATCACATGTCGAAATCTAACGGTCATCATAGTATTCGACACGAAAAATGGCAAAAGGAAGCTACTCAGAAACCCGTCAAGCTTGTGGACAAAAGCTGAGCCTAGAGGCGGTCCAGAAGGGACCGCCAACCCAAAAAGAAATGCACCCAACGGAATATAATGGCCAACTTCACTAGTCAACAATCCTGAAATGAGAGCAACTGCAATGATCGAGTAAATGTAAATCCCTTTAACGGGTCGCCCTTCTGGTGTCTGACTTATTATCCAATACATTGTCGGCCTAACGACAATTTTAAGAACTATAATAAATCCTATCACAATCATCCCACTTACAATCCCCATAGGTAGCGTCATTTCTTGGGTTACTCGAGATATGACATTTAAGTAGGTAATCGCGATACTAAAAGCGCTTCCAACCATTCCTGAAGACATACACAATCTCCCGAGTTCCGAGTTTATGATCTTAAGGTCTTCAAGTACTAGGATTATGTCGGTGAATTGGGTTGTAGCAAGTAAGGATACTAAGTGCAAGAGACTTATTGCTTCTTTTTCACTAAGTAGGAAATATTTGGCTAATGGTTTGTTTATTGCAATGCCTACCAGACCCGGTATAGCGACGCCTAGTATACCGTTGAAGAATGCTATTTTTCCTGCTGTAAACACGAGACTAAAATCGATTCTAACACCGATTGTGAACACGAAGAGGACGTAACTAAAAAGTCCTAACATCTCATTTGTTTGTATGCTATGTATAGGGAAAATTACACTGCTTAGCTTTTCAAAGTTTCCGAATATTTCTGGACCCATGAGAAGCCCTGCCTGCAAATGAAATTAAAATTCACAATTTTAAGCACAAGCTCAAGCTACTTGACTAGCCATAAGACCATAAAATAATTAAATTTAGGTGTCTATACCACTTTTAACTACAATAACTACATTTTATGCAGCAAAATAATGCTATTCTATATTTATTATATATTGAAATTTATTTGTATATTTTCTAGCTTCTTTGACAAAATAATGTGATTTTTTTATCCTACTTTAGTTTGACATTGTTTTTCCAGGCCGTTGTTTTATAAAGTCTTATCTCACACTTTTCCTAAAAAAATCACTATTGGGCCTTGGATAACATTTTCTAGCCCTATATACTAATTTGTTGTGGTCAGTTCGATATTATTGTCACAATACTAAAATTTGATGTTCTATGAGAAATTAAAAAATGAGCTTTTCGGAATAACAGCTGGAAAAAAGCAATCTCAAACCGGCCCTTAGTTGCAATATTAGGCCAACTGCTGAGCTCAATCTGACTCGGTGGGGTTGCTCGGGTGAACAATGCAATGTTTATTAAAAATTATTACTGAAACAATGATTCAATTTACAATGTTTTAAAGGCAAAGACTATACTATATGAACATTTAAAAGTGGAAGCACTTACAAGAACTTGAGAGACGAGTCGAGGCAAGCTCAAGTGCTTAAGAATGAGATGCAAGGCTTCTGTAATTGTAAAAAGCAAAAACACTTGAAGCTGTAACAATGGCAATGAATGTTCCAAAACCGGGTCTTCCGAATTGCTCCAAATGCCTAGAGAATTCACCTTCGGGGGCAAATGGGTGCAATACATTATCGAATTCGGCATTTTTCGCCACATTTTTCTTCAATTTGGGGCATCAAAAGGAATGTTTCTAAGTTAGAATGCAAAGAAAAGCAAGAGATGATCAATTTCTTGAATTTTTGGTTATTGTTAGTAATTGCATAATTTCGGGTATTGACTTTGGGTGTTGTGTGATGAATTTTCTTTGACAATGTTGTGCCGTTGGCTATTTAGAATCTATTAATGGCAATTTTATGCTTAGTGCCTAAAAAAAGTATTTTTCCACATATAGTTTCGTTGTTGGTTTCTCTTCATGTCTTCCATAATTGTATATTTTTTACTTGTCTATTTATCGCATTTACTTGTTGTACACTTGTCAAAATTTGTACAAGCTACATAAAAGGAGATACAAAATTTGGGATAATATATTTTTATCCGGCAAGAGTAATGGCATTTTAATCTGATTTTGCATTTTTTTACATGTCTTTCACTCAGTTTTTGACACATGATACATTTTTGTGATAAAAACTGAAACAAATAAAAGTAGTAGTAGTAAAAAGTATGAGAGATATATTTGGGATAAGAGTTTAAAAACTCCTCAATATGAGATATATTTTTTTTGTTTACAAAAAAATATCAAATTAACAATCAATATAAAAACCAAATTGAGATTTTTGAATTTCCTATTTCTTCATTTTAAAGAAGATAAAAATGATCCTCTTGAAGCTTTTCTACAAATTGTAGCCTTAGGACTATACAGTCTATGGCCTTCAAAAACTAAACCACCAAAGCTCTTGCAAGACTTCATTTTAGATCTAAACTTGTGATTATTCAATTTCTTTGCCAAATCTTCAACACTTTTCACACTTGCCAACGATGTGTAAGATTGTGATTTCCCTCGATAAAACTTTGAAAGTCCTCTCCTGCAAAAACCCGAATTTAATTACTCCCATAAACTCACTCTGCATAACTACAAATTGTAACACAAATCGATAGAATAACTTATTTCACTACTTACTTGATAGGAAGTTGAGCCATGATATCCGATAACTCGTATAGAGGCCCATTATTTGACGATGAAGAAGATGAAGATGCATCATCTTCAATTATATCTATCGATGATGAAGAGGAAAAACCTGAATCCGATGATTCATTGATGATGATTTGATTTTGGAGCTCTAATTTTTCAGCCATTTCAGGTGAAAGGAAAGAAGAAGATAGAGTTGTTGAGGGCTTTATAAAATGATAACAAGTGATCTTATAATTTGCAACTTGGAATATATAACGAATTAGAGGGTGAAATTTTCTATATATATAAAAATAAATAATTAAATGAATTATTAAAAAGTGATTTGTCACTTTTATCATAAAATAAAGTAATGGTGTGGATTCCATAGTACAAGGAAGTGGATAAGGTTTGGATTAATTAATTCGAAGACATCCAAATCTGAGTCACCATTAATTCTTTTTGGTGTGGAGAAACTTAGGTCACTATCTTTAGCAACTTTGCCTCATAAAGTAACAACACTTGGTTAAGTTTTTTAGTTTCTCTAAATAGTTTATAAGTTGGTGACACGAAATATGTATAATTCTTCCACAATTGTTTTTCCGACATGAAAAGGTAATTTAAACTTTTAGTTATAGAGTTATTAAACAATTGAGTTTAGTTGTTTTGTGATACATCAATTGACACGTGTTGGCCCCCTTCAACTTAGCAAACACGAATCAGCCCTCCATACCACGAGTCAAGAATATGATTGGTTTGATTTATCAAATATGTCTTTTGAATTTTATATATTAAAAAAGTTAGCACGTGGTATTGAGGGGCAAATTTGTTTTTTTATACCAACATGAAGGAGATAATAGACCATTTTCAAACTTTAGGAGGGTATCAGGTGAAAAGTGCTAATTTAAGGGGACACTGATGCATATGATAAAAAAATTATATCTTTAAAGTAACTGTAACACTTATTTGTGATTATGGAAAAATTATAAGCTA
>CAOJBJ010348822.1:0-22350 GCA_948291685.1 Euphorbia celastroides | reverse complement strand
CAAAAATACTAGATTTTGAGTTCTCTTTGTTTTTGGGTGGCCTCCACTACCTCTCTTTTAATTAATTTTGTTTTTCAAATTTTAAATAATCATATCTTTCAAATTGTTGATTTTTTTGACACGATTCTTTAGAATATTTTGCTCATTATATTTTTATTTTTAAAAAAAGATCCATGATGATATACTTTTGATGAACTTTTTTTTCATTTCAAATTATTATCCCCAAAGGTATAAGTCTTATATTGATTCCAAAAAAGATATAAGTATTATATTGATTTCAAAAAAGGTATAAGACTTTTATACTACTATTCTAAAAATCTTATATAGATTTCAAAAAAAAAGGTATAACACTTAAATTAAAAAATTTATCAAATAAATAAAAAAGTTAACCTCTCTCCTCCCCCTCTCTTTCTCTCTCACCCCCTTCTCTTTCTCTCTCCTCCCCTCTCTTTTTCTTCGTTTTTGGATGTTCAGCCCGACGTCGTCCACCCCGCTGTCGTTCAACCCGTCGCCGCTGTTCTACCCGCCAGATCTTGCTGCCTTTCATCCCGTAGCCCGCCGTCTCGATTTCATAGCGTTTCACCGGAAAACACGTCGTTCAACCCGCCGCCGTTGTTGAACCCGTCGTCGTTCAACCCGTCGCATTTCGCCAGATCTCTCCTTCCGCCGCTAGATCTGGAAGTTTCGCGACAAACTTCGCCAGATCTCGTCGTTCCACCGCCTCCTGTCGCCGTCGGTTGCCATCGCTAGCCGCCGGAACTCGTCGTGTTGTCGTTGTTGCCTTCCCGTCGTGCCGCTGATCTCACCGGGAAGAAGAAGAAACGGAAATCCCTTAAAATTATAAAAAAATTTGTTTCTTAATTTTCTAAAAATTAATCTCGTATGGTCTTAAATTATGCTCAAATAGTAGTATTTATGTGAAATGCCCTAATTAAAGGCCCGATATTGGGATACGACCATTATGGTTTGTGTGATCAGGGCCCATATTGTTTTTTTTTGTTACATTTGTTGCGATGATAAGCAAAAAAGGTGTTTTTATGAGAAATGTATAGCCTGGGCAACTATTAATGGCATTTGTATCCACGGCTCATTCATTAAACAAATGATTTAGAGAAAGGATTATATATTAAAACTGGCAGTATAGAGTACATTTTGAACGATATACGTATGAACCTACATACACCAAACTAAATATACTACCATCACCAGAAAGACAAAAGCCCACCATAATGGGGGAATGACCTAAGTCTCGAATAAGAGAAAACGACATAACAAAAAATCAAAATACTACTCAACAACTGATAACTTTGAATCCTTTAACCAGTAATTTCGAAAGTCAACAACCACAAAAGCGCGTGCTTACACAATAAACTCGATCGACCTTGTAAATCATGAGTGATCTTATTGATAAGAGATAGAACCAGACATATAGGTTGAAAGATCAATAAAAATCTTTGGCTTGCATCGTCTGAAGAACGGCCCGATGAAAAATCTATCCAGATCGAGATGTGTAGCAACATACCCGTGTTTGAAGACATCGAACTCATAGTGAAAGACGAAAAGAATCAGATGTCGTTTATTCAAATAAAACAAAAATTAAATAAAACTAAATAACCATATCAGAGCAGGATCCATCGGTGAAAAAGGGGGAAAGCGAAGGACGAGAGAGCCAGATTGGTTGTCAATGGAGGAGGGAGTCGTGATAGGTTAGGTGGAGGAAAATCTATAGAGACGACGATAAAATCTGAAACGGTTGTTGATGGAGGAGAGAGAGGTGACAGTAGAGCACGAAGATGGACTAAGATTCGCCTCCGTTGCTGGTGGCAGCAGAGCAACACAACTTTGCTTGAAAACTCTAGAAATGAAGAACTATTTCACATAGAGATAAAGGTTAATTAGTTTAAATGTTTTCATTTGGGTAAGTCGCGAGTAGATTGTCCTTTTTTGTTATATTCTTTTCTTCTTTGTTCATCATTCCAATTGCTAAGGTAACTTTCGCATATGCACAATTTGGCAGAGGTATATATCAATATGTGTACTTCATTCATTAAATAAAAGCAGTGTTTTAAAAATCCCTGCCTAATTTTGCTTAGGCTCCGTTCTAGGTATTATTTCGGGGCTTGCTGCCCGACTTTGACACCTAAGACGATTCTAGGTACTAGGCCGATTTATCGCCACTCAGACCCCGCCTTGCACCATATTGTCCGATTTTTTCACCTAACTCCTATTTTTAAAGATGTTAATATTTGCAATAAACTAAGTAAAAAGAATTTACAAATAAAAAATAGATTTGTTTAGTGAAACTCAAGTACTTTAAAGTATTTTCATAAGACAATTGTCATTTTTAGTTTTAAAATAAGAAACAATATGTTACATATCATTAATAAGAACGTTCCAACATATAAATACTATATAGTTTTCTCGGTCCAAAATATAGTTTCATTATATTATCATGTTATAACATATACTTTTAGCGAAAATTATATTATTTGCACATAATTCATAAATTTATAATGCTAATATATTTAAAAAAAATAGAAAATATAATACTAAATGTACTACGTCTAGGTCAAAATCTAGACCACGCCTAGGCCCTTATTAATCCCTACCTAGGTCCCAAAGATCCTATTCCATCCGATTAGCACCTAGCGCTATTTAAAACTCAAACATGAAGCAAACTTTTTAACACCATTTCAGCTAACCTTCAAATTAACGAACAAACTTGACATTAGTCACAAGGGGCGTACTAGTCAAGGGTGTATAAACTATAAAGCATAACATAACTAAGATATCGAACTATGAAAGTCAAATAACTTAATATTTTGAATAAATAGTAATTGAAAGTCAAAGTGGAAATTCTTTTGATGTTTTATTCTCACTGAATTCTCAGTTACCCGATGTTTAGCAACAGGATGGTCACAGAATTGCCCAAGAACATGTGATATAACTAACTTGTAACTTGAGAAAATCTTGATGTACCTTGTGCCCTCTCAATATGTGCGTTGACATGTACAATACTATGTGTTGATATGTAGCTCAATTTCATCAAGTTCACATAGCTTAATTTGATGTGGTTTTAGATTAATTTGATATGTTTAGAGAGGGACATTGTGCCTGTAATTGGGAGTCCATTGTTGTGCTTCTTGGCAAAATGGTGCTTGTGTTCAAAGAGGCTGTTTTACCATTTTGTTGACATCTTATGCATCCCTGGCTCATAACTACAAGGCTAGTTCAAATTTATACTCAATTGGATTCAAAAACCATTTTTTTTATGCTTGATATATTCACTAACAACAATCTTTTCCTTTTTGTCTTGTTCGTTGGCCTCTTTTGGTCATGTGTTTGCCTTAATATCACGTTCATATCATCATATTGAATGATCCTCGTATAATGAATATAATAATGTTTGTTGCTGGGCATAATGACTAAATACCTAAAACAAATTTTCTTTTTGAGTGTAATTATAAATTATGGTTCGTATAAGACCCTCTATGACGATATAAAACCCTTTATACATGGTCTAGAACTCTATATCATTTGTTGTGTTGATTATCTGTGGTAAAAATGGCTTTGAGCATAATATGAAGCACTTTATACAAGAACTATTTTTATTGTTTTTTTTTTCATGTTACAAAACTTTATACCGGTTCCACCTCTTCATCAAATATTGCTTGCAGATTGGATTCTCATGAATAATCGCTTCAATTTTCAAGCTCAACTCATGGGATATTCACACAACTTTCTGTACTCGTGTGTGCCTAGAAATTGAGCTGAAACCATCATTTATCTTATTTCTTAGTCCTCAAGTTGTTTTAGTAATTAATAAATTCTTGAAGAGGCTGAATTTCGAACCAAAGACCTCTCACCTCCACATTAGAAGGTGTACCGTTCTCGAGTTTTGCAATACAGCAGATATTCAACCTCACAGTAGACTGAAATTGGAGAGGACATTAAAAAAATGGCTTTGATACTAAATGACACGAGGAGATCACATTGATCGAAAATTTGAAAGACAAGAGATGATTAGAGAAAAACAAAAGAAAAAAATGGTGGAGGGAGAAAGAGACTCATTCAATTTATTCATCAAGCTTTTGAGTACAATTTGTATATAAGAGTTATTTTATTACAAATCAATTAGCTTTTAGATTAACAATTCTAGGTTTGTTTGGAATTTCTTTTTAAAGTTGTTTTCTCTGAAAGTTATATTTTTTAAGCTTTTCCTAAAAACAAACTGTTTTGTCAGTTCTCAATTTTTTGATATAAAAGATCAATATGTAATGTCAAAATCCAAAAATGATGTTATATGAAAACTGAAAAGTTTGTAAGCCCAATTTTTAGGGACAACAGCTCTGACAGCAATGTCAAACAGACCCCTGATCTGATTCAACCTTAACAATTTTATTGTTAACATTTTTCCATAAATTATAATAAAGATCAGTCCAAACGAATTCAAATGGATTTGCAAAACGTGAACTTGATTAAATCAACTGCCCGAGTAATTATTTGTATTCTGGAATGTGAATTAACTTAAAAGTGTTAAATAAATCTTCTTTTTGTAAGATTTTTCCAAGAAACCCTAAAATTATAGGTAAACTATTAAAAAGTTGAACCACTTAAGGGATAGCAAAGGACAATTGGAAATTGGGTTCACAAAAGCTGAATAAATCACAATTAGGCCCCGCATATCTGTATCACAATTCACACATAATAACACATCAACATTAAGAAATAAGAACATGCCAATTTATTTTATTTAATTTCAAAAGAAGAAACTAAGAACATGCAATTGTGGTCAATTATTTTCATTTTGCAGAAAAAAGTCAATGATCTTATTGGCAGTAATAGTAAAGTATGATATTAATTCATTTAGAAGGCACAATGATTTCTTGAAAAATAATAAAAGTTGAACTCAATCATGCAACAAACAAACCACAAACTCCATTAATCATTCACATATATTGATTCCGCCATTTATGGGTCTCTGGCTTTCTTTTGTTACTGCATGTTTGATAATTTAATATTCTTTTTTATAGAATTATTAATAAGTATTTAGGCAAAATATTAAATATTTTTACTCGAATCTAAATATTGTTATCCAGGCCCGAGTAACAGGCGGTACAAGTGGTGCGACCGCACAGGACCTCGAGTTCTAAGGGGCCTCAAATTTTTTTTGAGTTTAATTACGAGAATATTACAAATATTTATTTTCAAAAGTAAAGTCTGAGCACAAATAGCAAAGCGTTATATAGGAGGAACGGTAAAGGAACGCGCTCAGCTTCTCAACCACGCGAGCTCGAGCCCTACTGTTGCCATTTTCATTTTCTTTATACCCAAATTCTTTGATTTTTGAACTACTACCAATTCGTTTTTAAATTAAACCATTAGCATTTCTAGTTTATAATAAAAATTCAATACCATTTTTTAATAAATATTTTTACTGATTTTTCAACCACAATGCTTCTTAAATATTTATTTTTGAAATCAAATTTTCGTTTCCACATTTCCCACTATGCTTTCAAATACAAAATCAATGCAACAATTTTAGTATAATAGCTTAATAAAGAATATTGCATTTTGAAAAAAAATACTATCTATGAACCTATAATTTTGAATTTTATATATTATAAGAAAATTATAATATGTACAAGTTATGGATTTGATGTACCATTCTCATATTTCTCTACTATGACTCTTGAAAGCTAACATATATTTAAAAAAATATATATAGAGCATCAATTAAATGAAAAATGAAATTTGATCGAATTTCTATACATTTTTCGATAAACTTAATGACAAGAAATTTATAGCAAAATGGGTCAATATTTACTAGTAATAAAAATTCATACAGTTTACAAACAAAACGTAAATTTATCTATTAAAACCTATCTTTTAGCTTTCACTCAGGGCCCCATAAATTTCCAAGACAGCCTTGTATCTAATATTACATATTTTAATAAATTTTAGAATTTTGGTTCAAACGCCGGAACCTCAAATTTATGATCCACTTCACAGATTCGTTTGTCAGTCCAAGTAATTTTGTTCACAAAAAAAATAATAACATTAGATTTTATACATGAAAAACTTGAAATTTTAATACTATGAATGTTATTAAATATGTATTCTATATTTATATCTTACATACGCTAATTATTGTATTAATGTTTATAAAGCTATAGTTTATTTAAACCATTTAAAATTTTGTATCTAGCATATTATAGTAATAATCAAGGTAATTTACGAAAAAAATTTCAATATTGTAAATGCGCTTTTATTTTGTCATCAATCTATTTAAGCCTTATTGCTTAGAAGTTAAAATTTGTCTGGTTCATAATCAATTCATTTATTATTCGAGTTTAAAATCATGTTCGCTAATCGTTCATTTATAAATTAAGACAAAAACTGAGTAGATCAGGAAAATTAAAAAACTCATTTACGACCACACTTGTTGAAGAATCAACTAACACTTTCCAAGCCATCGATATCGATATTATGGAGACGAAAATCTTCTCTTTTGAATTTATGGTCCAAAAAATCTGAATTGAATCAGAATCCCATGTTTAAAAACAGATCTGAATAATGGGTTGATGACCGTCTAGATCCTATATGTGTACAACCAGTCTAGAGATTATTGGGTATTGAGGCGTCCACAAATTTTTTAAGGCCCTGTTTGTTTACCGGAAAATATTCTACGGACCATACATGTTTAGAAGAGAAAAAGGTCCGAAAAGGTTCAAAAAAGAGTTTTTAATATTTTTGGAAGTCTAGAAGTGAAACCGTACACTTTTATAAGAGAAAAAGGTCAGAAAAGATCCAAAAAGGAGCTTATCATACATTAGGAAACTAGAAATGAAACCGTACACTTTTAGTAAAGGAAAAAGTCTGAAAAGGTAAATATTTTCCTAATTTTACGATGTTTGTTTTGACTTGTAAAATAAATCAATGAAATTAATTTTCGAGTCAACTGTAAAATACCATAAAGAAAAACAGGGAAAATATTATAACAAGAAAAAAACGGGAAAATATTTTACATTGGGGGAACACGCTCCTCTCCACAGGTGATTATCATGGCGCTCCCGTTGTCATCGATTTTCCTCTCGTTCTAACTCAGTAAGTTCCTAATCTAATACTCTGATTTCGATTTTTCTCCAATTTTCAGTTTTGTAAGTTCGATTCTTGATTTGATTCTCCAATTTCGATTTTTCTCGTTGATCTGTTATTATTCGGTTTCGTCTGGGTTTGGTTATCTCAAGAATTCTGTTTCCACTTTTGAGTTTTTGAATTATTAGTTCAATAATTTAAGTATGGTGATTGAGCATATATAAATTTCAATCGTCAATATATGTTTTGTGATTTTTCCACACTGTTGTGTTGATAATCTTTCTCTACTTTCATGTTACTGTAGTTCTCAAAATTCCCCAGTTTTTGTAATTATAGTGTAAGGAATAATAGGAGTAGTTACATAGTTCTGGAAGAGTTAAGAGTAGTTAATTCGAGGTTTATTGAATGTTAGAATTGATGGTTCAGCATATAGTTCAAGGAATAATACACTGCTCTGGTTTATCTGTCTATCGTACAAAGGCTTCTTGTCTTCTCTTGAATAAAATCTGTTACATTTCATATTTGGATTATTGTAGCACGACAGATTCAACTGACTTGATTAAAAATTAGGAGAAACGCTTTTCTAAATACTAGTCAAAAGCCTGTAAGTTCCTTTGTGATTTTAGGCAAAACATAATGGAAAAAGAATTCACTGGACCTATTTGATGCTTTAAAGAATTGGTAGTGGACTTTTTTAGAGTTAGACACATTAAACATATACTGTAAATGGTTCTGATTGCATCCATGTTTCCAATTGGTTCATAATTTGTTTCTTATTTGTATGATTTCTGTTATTAGGTTTATTTTTCGTTTTTCATAGTTTATTTGTGATGTGTAGATTTTCGTTTTTCGTAATTTATTGGTGATGTGTAGATGGATCAAAAACACATTGGATAGTGCTACACTTGATTATGGTATTTCTATGTTCGAAGAGACGCCTGCATCAAAGGTAACTCCAATTGAATCATCTATTGGTTCTAAAAGGATATCACACAGGAAAAGGAATCGTGATATAGATGATGACAATGATGAGAAGATGCGTGATCAAATTTCTGATATGGCTGCTTGCAATTCGAGAGCTTGGGACATTCACAAAACAAGCTCAGAAAATGTCTGTTGATGATCTTTATTAAGAAGTTATGAATGTGGAAGGCTATGATGAGTTTGATTTGTCTCGTGTCTTTGATTATTTGCTTGAACATGAAGCGATAGCAACCGGCTTCTTGGCTAAATCTACACATCTCAAAAAAAATTGGGTTGGAAATTTTTTAAGCAAATAGAAACTATAGAGTAGAACAAGAAATAGGTTGAAATCTTATTTTTAGATTGCAAGACATTTTGTGTTTGGATTTTGTTATCTTTTTCTTCAAAATGTATGTTTAAGAGATTATTTTTTATTTAACTCATTTTTTAAAAAGTGAAAGAATTCGTTCCATAATATTGATGAAAAACTTACGCATGAATTATTGGCCACTGTTCATGAAAATGAATTATATA
The DNA here is from genome assembly GCA_948291685.1 of Euphorbia celastroides. Classification (NCBI taxonomy): domain Eukaryota; kingdom Viridiplantae; phylum Streptophyta; class Magnoliopsida; order Malpighiales; family Euphorbiaceae; genus Euphorbia; species Euphorbia celastroides. The sequence continues at coordinate 13,755 of CAOJBJ010348822.1, read as the reverse complement.
GCATTATATATTTAGAATTGGTATTAAAAATATTTTTCATAATGCATCCAAACGCCGAAAAATATTTTACGGTGTTGTAACGAAACACAATAAAATATTTTATTTTCTCGCAGAATATTTTCCCTTGTAAAATATTTTCTTTTACACAATATTTTCCTGTAAACAAATGGGGCAAGTGTAAATTTCAACGTGGTTGCAAAGATATTGAGGCATCCATACACAGACTTTAGATTAGTTTAGATTATTTTGGTGCTTGTAATTAGCTTCTTTTTCACTTTTGAGGGTAAATTTTATACTAGGTTAGAACAACCCACTAAAAGCAATCACCGAAAAGTTTGGGTCTAATTTGCCAAGATTTTGATTATGTATTCCCTACTTGTCTGAGAAAAAAAAATGTCCCATTTCATAATCCTAGGTATCTCATCATTGAATAATATATATTTATTTACGCATTATTTGGGCAAATATTTTAACTTAATAATTATTATTGAATTGGTGACACATTTTCCTTTATTTTTGTTGAATTGCAATTGCACAATTAAAAAAAATGTTACACACATCAAGCTATTGCAGTTGAAGTTAGAATTCTTGTAATATATGTTTTTTAGTTTTAGTTTTAGTTGTTATAAATGTTTGACTATGGTTTGAAAATTGTAAAGTGAATTTTGGTTTATAGAATAACTATTCCGCGTTAATAAGATAAAATTGAATGAAAATGTTTCCGTTGAAGCCTTGATTCAGTTCTATTCCAATTATTGATTTGGTTTCACATTACTTTGAGTTCAATCCATTGGCCTTTACGGTTTTTTCTTATCGTTGGGGTCATTGTGAAGACAGGAATCTTTCATTTCATCAACAGACTAGCCTTTTTCTTCTAGATCATAATGATCCATCACCACTATTTATTTAATGTTTCGGCGCTGTTGATTGTTCTTACATAATCCATTGGCTTTCGGCAGATCTTGTCTTTCCTAACGATGATTTCAGGCTTTATATTTTCCGAATTTTTCGTTGTTTGTTTGACTTATAAAATAAGTTGGGGAAAAATAGCACTCCTTGTCCTTGATGTATCATTAATGATAGGTTGTACGAGTTCAGAGTTTGTGTTCAAGATAAAAATGAGGTCAGTTTAGAAAAGATTTTGATTCTTTATAGTACTTGCACGGTGAAGGAGGAGAGATAGAGACACAAGCAGTAAATTTGATTTTTATGTTTAATGAAGTGTCAACAAATCGCATCCATTCATTTTCAAATTAATAGCTTAGCCAAACTTCACTCTGCAGTTATTTTACAACTGTAGTATGTGCTGCTTTAATTTATTGGCTTAGTTGCCATCATGTCAATCTTATTAGAATTATGAATTACAATAACAATAATGTTAATAATATAATGTCATGGTGAAAGTTGCAAATTAATGGATCTCCCCATCGTTGAATTAACTGAATTTTAAATTGCACAAAATGATATTTTCTCGCGGAGAACCCGAAGAAACATTTCTTACTACTTGCATGTACATACAAATTATGTTTAATGTTAGTATATTTGTGTAATTAGGTTGACTAGTTTATTAACAAAACACACGTACAGTTATTCAGTCAAAAAAAAAAACACACGTACAGTTCGTTTTTCACAAACAATGTTCAATCCAAAATTCTCGTACTTTTTATTTTATCCGATTGAAAACTTGATTATCCAAGTTATTTCAAGTTTGTGGTCAACATTTTGTTTCATATGATTTTAATCTTAGTTTATGCATATAAATCTCGAGTTTTAAAGCTTGGCTTTTTGAAGGTGCTCATTTATCAAGTTGTATGAATTTCATGTTGTTAGAGATGTAAATGGGAGTTTTAGCATGTTCGTTTTTAACTCACTTCATCTAACGACAGCCAAGCCGAGATCTACTCGAGTTCCAATTTTTTTTTTTTTTTTTTTTTTTTGAGTTCGAATTGTTTGACAGATTTGTTTACAAGGCATTCACGAATTACTCATTTGTTTACTAGTGGTTTACTAACATCTCATTATCTTGTCCTAGAATAATTTGTAAGTTTTTCTTTTTCATGAACGAGGTTGTTTCTTTTGTTTATAAACTAAATTAATAGCATTATATTTTGTAAATTAAGAACATGACTTCTGTCTACTGTATTTAAATCTTACGAAATTTTATATAGCTAGCTCTTGTATATATATTTATATCATATAATTCATATAAAATTCAATAAACCATATAACAAGTAATCATCAAACTAGTTTACAAAAATTTATCGAGATTATTCATGGATCTATTTGTGAAATTTTAATAGAATTTGATAAGGTATTTACGGATCAAGTTTTGAACTGTTTATGCTCAGTTCATTCGTAATTCGAGCTCAAAATCATAATTGCAAACTGTCCACTCATAAATTAAATTGAGTCGACTCAAGCTCTGATCAAACATAACAACAAGCCATTGATATTATGGAGATGGAAATATTGCCTTTTGAATTTACAGTTACAAGGAATTTAGACCGAATTTGAGACTGGTGTTTAAAAACGAATCTGAATACGGGTTAATGTAGACCCGTCTAGATCCATATTGTGAACATCCATAGATTGGCGTATACAACCTCATCTAGAGATTATTATATATAATGGGTATTGAGCTCTCAACAAATTTTCAATTGTACTTTCAACCTCGTTGTAATTAATAATTATATAGAGGCATGCCCTCTTGTATTAGACCCATAACATAAGCAGATTTGAGATTACTTTATATTATCTTGCTGCTTGTAATTAGTTTCTTTTTTTCTCTTTTGAGAGTTAATTTTATATTTGTTCTCATATCATAAGCAGAATTGAGATTGCTTTATATTACCTTGCTGCTTATTATTTGCTCCTTTTTTACTTTTGAGGGTTAATTTTATATTAGTTCTCCTATCATAAGCAAATTGAGATTGCTTTGTAATTAGCTTCGTTTTCACTTTTGAGGGTTAATTTTATATTAGTTCTCATATCATAAGCAGAATTTAGATTGCTTTATTTTATTTTGCTGCTTGTAATTAGCTTCTTTTCTCGCTTTTGAGGGTTAATTTTATATTAATTCTCATATCATAAGCAGAATTGAGATTATTTTAAATTATCTTGATGCTTGTAATTGGCTTCTTTTTTCACTTTTAAAGGTTAATCGTACATTAGTTTTCTTAACTTTCAACCTCTTTTTTCCCACAACTTTTCAAGGGTACTTTCAAACTCATTGTAATGATATTGAGGCATGCCCTCTTGTATTAGACTCATACCCTAAGCAGATTTTAGATTACTTTAGATTATCTTGTTGCTTGTAATTAGCTTCTTCTTTTTTCACTTTTGATGGTTAATTTAATTTTATAATAGCTTTTTTAACTACAGATAATTAATTAACCCATTATAAGAAGCAATCACCGACAAGCTTGTCTCTAGCAAAATAATTTACCAACCTTTTGATTCTCTATTCCCTACATTGAAAAATTTATTAGTGGCTTCAGTAAAAAAAACATTATTAGTTGCAAATGATTTAGTTTTGTGGTTAAAACTGGATTGGTGTGATATCTAAACGTCTCGAAATTTAGCACGTTGAGGCGTTACGATATTTTTTCTTTGTATCTATTGAAAATGCAATAAAAAATTTTGAAAAATAATTACATATTTTAAGCTATTGTTGTAGAAGTTGGAATGGAATATGTTGTCCCCGTTATATGGCCCTCTATTCAAGTATTGCTGTGTTCAGTGTGTTGAAGAGTATAGGAAAAAGAAATTGAAATTGAAGATAATTATAAAAATTTAATGTGTGGCAACACTTGAATGAGTTATATAACATCATTTCCAACTCCACATGAAAACACACTTTAGCAACATCAAATTATATACTATTTTATTTTTGTTTGTTGTTTATTAGTTTGATGTAAAATGTTAGATTTAAGTAAATAAAATAATAATAAAAGTGTTAGGTAAAAATAATAAAATAATATTATTATAGTTTGGTGTAAATTTTGGAGTGAATGGTTGAAGATTGTAACACCGTAGCAACACTAAATTATAGTGAAAAATGAAATTTGGTGTAAAATTGGTATTGTTGGGTTGGAGATGACGTAGGACATAATAATGAGACAACATATTTGATTGGCTAAATACACTCAACCTTGCTACACTTATCTCGAATTGCTTCTCGCTCTTTGAACTTTCAAAAATTCTTCTTGTTTTCCTAAACTTGTAATCATTTTACTCCTTTTAATTTACAAAATTGCACCATTTTACCCCTAGACATCATGTGGTGACTTTTGATTGGTTTGACAATTTAAATGTCATCCAATCATAAGTTAATATGTGAAATTTCAAGGTTCAAATATTTATTTCAGAAAAGTTCAGGATGACAAGAGATTATAGAAAAAGTTTATGCAGATAAGAGGAACATTTGAAAGTTCAGGTGATCGAGGTGCAATTTAAGACAAATTCAAGAGAGTTCGAATGAATCTATTTTATTTGTGGAAGTTAGATTTCTTTAATACTAGTTTTTCTTCCATGCAGGTGATCGATTACAACTTTAGAACAGTAACATAACAAAAACGAGTACATACAAACAGTTTTGTTTCTAAGGCAAAAGATAATGCTTTGATTCTTAGCCATAGGATATAGGAGAGCAGGTTTCCATTACCAGTCATCGTCTCTGCTCTTGGTTATCTACAGTTGACTAGAAACAAAAAACGCCCATTGTTTTTTAATACATAGTTTTCCCAATTCAAAATTATAAACAAAATGAAGATAATCATCACTGGATTAAGCACAAGTAACAGAAGAAACAACCAAAACCACACTTTTTCCAATTGGCCACTACATAACAAACACTTAGCAAAACCAACTATTTGCTTGAATTTGCATCGAAACGCTAGCAACTGCAAATAGTTTTCAACTTTGGAATCTTCACCAAATCATTTGGTAGGTTTCACTCGATCAATTCTCCATTGATTCAATTCTTTCCATTAATTGATTTCGTTCATATTACTTTTCAGTTCAATTCCTTCCCCTTTTCGGTTTTTCCTATCATTGGAGTCATTATGAAGACAAGAATCTTTCATTCACCTACAGGTCAGCCTTTTTCTGCTTTTACTTTTCACTTTCTTGATGATGACGATGATGATCTATTGCCAATTTTGATTCTGTATTCTTTATGAAGTTGACAGTCTTATTTTTCTCATTTTTTAAAGTGGTAAATTCGTTACAGCGATGATAAATAAAACTAATAATTAGTAATAATTTAATGTGTTGAATAATTCAACCTTAGCTTATATAATGAACATGGCGATCACGCACTGATAAATGAGGTGTTCTTTGAGATGAAATAGGAGTCGGTGAAGGTCTAGTTGTTCAAATATCTTCTCACTTCAATTCTCGAATTTCTCTGGTCAAACACTCTTCAACCGTCGGAAGGGGGATTTTCTCCGCCTCCTCTGCCTTTTCCGGCCGCCGTTACAGCGAATTTCGGATTGATTTCGAGATGGCGAATCACAGACTCAAGACTACGGAGAATCATCTTAGGCATGTTGACTCAATGTCTGTTCTTCCTTCCGGTGCCGGCAAAATCCCTAAATTAAACGCTATTATATTAGGTGAAGCGTTGGCTTCTTCAGAGGATGATCTCGTCTTCCCTAACGATGATTTCACTCATCAGGCTCTTATTCCTTCTCCTCAGAAGGTAATAGCTCGTCCTTTGACTTTTTTCTGCTGTTGCCTACTGTGGCTGGATGCTGCATTTCTGTCTCAACCCTCGTTTGCTTGATTTTGGAATTTGAGATCAGTATTCGGAGATGTACAGAAGGTCCGTTGATGATCCAGCTGGATTTTGGGGGGACATTGCTTCTCAGTTCTATTGGAAGAAGAGGTGGGGCGAATCTGTTGTATCGGAGAATTTCGTTGTCCGCCAGGGGACTGTCAAAATTGAGGTCATTCTTGTTCTTTTCAGCTGCTTTTTATGCTTTGTTGCTTTTTCAAAAGAGGCACTCGTCTACTTGTTAATGGATTAAAACAATAACAGTGGTTAATGTATGTTATGCAGTGGTTCAGGGGAGGTATCACCAACATTTGTTACAATTGTTTGGATAGAAATGTTGAATCTGGAAATGGTGACAAGATTGCTATGTACTGGGAACCTAATGAGCCAGGCAGCTCGGATTCCTTGACTTACTCCCAGCTGCTTCAAAGAGTTTGTCAGGTTATTTTTTCTTCTTCATTCGATATTATACATCCATAAGCAATTTCAATAATTGACATGCTTAGCTTGAGATCAGATGTTCCTATCTTGATAATCTGTTCATTAACTTCTTGTGCAGCTTGCCAATTACTTGAAAGATAAAGGTGTCAAGAAGGGCGATGCTGTCGTTATCTATTTGCCCATGCTCATGGAACTTCCAATTGCCATGCTAGCTTGTGCCCGAATTGGTGCTGTGCACTCGGTATTAAAGCAAAGCAATACCCATTCCCTTTTTTCAGGCCATGTTTGACAAATGCCTCTAACCCTTTTACATATCTTCAGGTTGTGTTTGCAGGATTTTCTGCTGAGGCTCTTGCTCAGAGAATTCTGGACTGTAAGCCAAAAGTTGTGATTACATGTAATGCTGTTAAAAGAGGACCTAAAGTTATTCCCCTTAAAGACATAGTTGATGCTGCGCTTGTTGAATCGGCCAAAAATGGCATTTCAGTAGGTATGGTAATTTAACTGTTGTTTGTGTTTTAATCATAATAGATTTTCACCTTTCCACTTGTTACCTCTTCCTTTCCTTCTATCAGATGTATGTTTAACATATGAAAACCAATCTGCTATGGAGAGAAAAAGCACAAAATGGCAGGATGGAAGAGATGTATGGTGGCAGGTTAGTATGCCATACCTCACTGTCATATAACTTGAAAACGAAAGATCTTGTTTGTATTGCTCAGCATATACAATTTCCTCTTATTATGTTGTCAACAATATTGCACCTGCTGTGCATATTATTTCCACAAGAAAGAATGTCAAGTGATTTTCCAGTCATTTACATTGAGATACTGTGAAGGTTTTGAACCTAATGTTTGATTACCTATAGGACGTACCACTTTTACACTCTCACATTCAATACCTCTGTTTCCATCTTTTGAGTTTTATTGATATGTACTTTATGTTTAGGATGTTGTTCCAGAATATCCTACTACTTGTGAAGTGGAGTGGGTTGATGCAGAAGATCCTCTTTTTCTCTTATATACTAGTGGCAGCACAGGAAAGCCAAAGGTGAGAGTCGTTCTCCAACTACGTGTCTTACTTTACATTCATTAGGTCGTTTATCTTGTTTCAGTCATTCATTTTCCTTACTTTCCATTACTGCTGTTTTTGTATTTATACTCTTGGTTTATTTTAAAGGGTGTTCTTCATACAACTGGAGGATATATGGTGTACACAGCCACAACATTCAAATATGCCTTTGATTATAAGCCTTCAGACGTTTACTGGTATGGACAAAACTCAGACGTATATTATATCTTCCTGAAAATACTTATCCAGAAACTCTCAGCTGTCTGAAATGTAATAGCTATAAATATTTTGTTCATTAGGTGCACAGCTGATTGTGGTTGGATTACTGGGCATAGCTATGTGACATATGGGCCCATGCTTAATGGAGCAACTAATGTCATCTTTGAGGGGGTAACGTATATGAAGTCATTTTTCTTTCACAATTTAGGTTGAGGGTTGATCATATATGCTCCACAAAATTAATCATCATAGGTAATTTTATATATGTTCCACAAAATTAATCTGTAGCACCTCCTCCATCCCATAAGAATTGGAATTTTTTCTGCTCCAATTAGTCAAAGTTATGATAGTGAAAACAGCATAGTAATTCATTCCCCTCCATATAGATATAGAGGTGTTTAATATCAGATTGTTCACTTAAAACAATTTTAGATCAAAAACTTTCACCAGAAAAAACTTTAACCTAGAAAGTGGTAAAAATGGATTAGAACTTGATTAGTATTTATGCACAGAAGAAAATCACACTGTGCAATGTTTTCTTATCTGAATGACACGTCTAATTTATTTCACTTGGTGATAACTGTAGACACTAATTAGGGGCATTGTTTTTTAAAAAGTTTGGGGGCATTTTCCACTTCGATCCTTGCTCTAATATGTTATTTTGATCTGAAAAAACTTCTATTTAATAGCATATTGCTTGCAGGCTCCCAATTACCCTGATCCTGGTCGTTGTTGGGATATTGTTGACAAATTTAAGGTGACAATATTTTACACTGCCCCAACGCTGATCCGGTCCCTGATGCGTGATGGTGATGAGGCAAGATTCGTATTCCTTTCTCTTACTAGAAAATCTGTTGGATATGTATTTTCTTTTCTTTTTCTTGAATAGAAATACATAGCTCTTTTTTCCTTGATATAGACAAGACCAAAATGTTGTTTTTCAATTGTATGATGTATGCATCATTTTTGGTTTTGCATTAATATACAACAAGAACCAATCCTTAATATTGCCCTAGGTAGGGCAGCTATGTAAAGTCTCCGACACCATGAAGTTCTATCCAAAGCCATATGTTCATCAATGTCAAATGCTCACATATCCTTTTAAATAATTTCGAAATACAATATTTGGAATTTTCTATGGTCATAGTTTCCCAAAGCTGCTGTCTTCTAGTACCTAATAACTTGAACTGATGATGAGAATTTAGGTCTTATCTATTGAATATTGCTTGTTCAACTAATGGCGGCAGGAACTGAAGTTGCAAATAATTCAGAAGGAATTTCAGTCTTATATGTTTTTGACATATTGGATTTAGGAGGAGCCTTGATCATAAGTGGTGTTGGGTTTGCAGAATACCTAATCTGTTGGAATAGAATTATAATGAACCAAAGAATTTGAAAAATGCTAGATTATTGTATGGGATGCATTGATTGTAATTGAAAGAATTAGTATTGTACCAGTCATTGAATAGTCATTCCTATGTGAAACGAAATCAATTTGTATTCCACCTCTAATGAAATAGCTATTCCATGACTAACCTTTTATTTTGTTTGAAATCAATTAAAGTGTCAAAATATGAATGGCTAAGAAAAAGTTACTCTACTCTTTCCTATTCCATGAACCATATATGTAAGTAGTATTGAGCCATCTGCTGTAAGTTCAACTGGGTATTTCATGTTTTCTTGCTTTAATGCGTTGAAACTTTTGTTTTTTTTATTAACTATCATGCAGCATATACATTAAAAGTATTTTTTTTTTTTTTTTGTTTAAGAGCTAATATTAACGTCAGCTATTGCTGGTTGTGCAGTATGTCACTCGTTATTCACGTAAATCTTTACGAGTCCTTGGGAGTGTTGGAGAGCCTATTAATCCAAGCGCTTGGAGGTACATGCATCAATCTTGTTTTGTCTAATCTTGAAACTTTTATCTTCATGTCAGAAGTATAACAAGTTCCTGTTTCTTGTAGGTGGTACTTCAATGTTGTTGGAGATTCAAGGTGCCCCATATCCGATACATGGTGGCAAACTGAAACTGGTGGCTTTATGGTATTTTGTTTCAGATCTCTTGTTGCTCATATTTGTTCTTAATTTGTGTACATGTCTAACTACTATATATGTCTTGCTTATTTCATTGCATACCTTATACATGATTGTCTCGTGCTACCTGTCAGATTACTCCAATACCCGGTGCCTGGCCACAGAAACCCGGTTCTGCAACTTTTCCTTTCTTTGGTGTACAGGTATTTTACCAAATTATTTTAATTTTCTTGCTTTGACTCTCTCTTTTGTTTGTTTACTAATTATTTCTTTATTAATCAATCTCGTGGCATTATTGTAGCCTGTGATAGTGGATGAGAAGGGTGTGGAAATTGAGGGAGAGTGCAGCGGATATCTTTGTGTGAAAAGCTCCTGGCCTTCAGCATTCCGAACACTTTATGGTGACCATGAAAGATATGAAACCACTTATTTTAAGCCATTTCCTGGATATTATTTCACCGGTGATGGTTGTAGCAGGCATGTTATTTAACTCAAAAGCTGTTCGTTTCTTGTTCTTTGTATTTTTTGTTCAGAATATGAGAGAACTTATGGTTGGAATCTATGTTTCAGGGACAAGGATGGGTACTACTGGCTAACCGGAAGGGTTGATGATGTCATCAATGTCAGGTACATGTTTTGGAAAAAGATTATCTTATATTGTTGGGTATAAAATGGATGGATTGGATTAGATTTGGTGCTAACCCATCTTTCTCCTTGAATAATTATAATATATGCAGCGGTCATCGCATAGGGACAGCAGAAGTGGAATCAGCTCTTGTATCTCATCCTAAATGTGCTGAAGCTGCTGTAGTTGGTGTTGAGCACGAGGTGAATTTGTATATGACAGGGCATTTAGGCTCATTATAGTCCCGGCCCGGGTGCCAGATTTTGAACTGAATTTTGCTTATTTTGCTGAATATCAGGTTAAAGGACAGGGCATTTACGCATTTGTTACCCTTGTGGAGGGGGTTCCTTACAGTGAAGAACTCAGGAAAAGTCTTATCCTCGCAGTGCGAAATCAGGTCCTGCTTTTTCTCTTCTGTCTAATTACATCTTTTCAGGGCCTGCTTGGGATTGCTTTCCCAGTTGTCAACCTGAAAGTTCCTCTCACAAAGTTTTCCTAGAATAACAAATTTTGGTCTTGGACAACACATTTTGGCCCTTCATACTATATAAGTAGGAAACGCTTGATGTTGCTTCCCCAAAACTGCATCTAAGAGAAGTTTGAAAATTGGCCTTTGATATATCGTATATCCAATAAGTGCAACGACATTCTTGTAGTGTGAGTGTCTTTGCTGCTACTGATTAATCGTATTACTGTCTAAACCGTGTAGTCATTGAGTTGCATATAAAGTGAGTTGATTTGTATCTACTGGAAGCTGAATAAATTGATAAAATTGCAGATAGGAGCATTTGCAGCGCCTGACAAAATCCACTGGGCACCGGGGCTTCCAAAGACGAGGAGTGGGAAGATAATGAGAAGGATTCTGAGAAAAATAGCATCGAGGCAGTTGGATGAGCTCGGGGACACCAGCACTCTTGCTGATCCCGCTGTTGTTGATCAGCTCATTGCACTTTCTGATGCCTAAAGTGCTTTGGTACCTCTGTCATTTCAACAGGATGCTTTAGGGAGATTTCTAGAATCGAGTCAAGTATTGAAAAATGGCCAAAAATTATTGCATTTGTTTGAATTTTGCTAATTTCGAAGAGTGGTTTTCTACATGAATAATTTTGGATGCATGTGCGATTGTGATGTCGGGTCTGCTGTTTGCCATGCCAAAGTTGGTAGGTTTTTAGTGTTTTTATAAATAAAAGGGGCGGGCAGGTTCTGTATTGTCTCTACACCATTTCAAGATTGACATTGTATTCCATATATTGTTACTTTTTGGTATAATAAGATGTGCGTGAACGTTACTTTTTGTGTCAATTCAAGATCACTTTTTTCGAAAGAACTTTTGATTATCATGGATATATTTTTTTTAAGTAATAAGAAGGCATTTTTGCTAAATTGTTGATTGTGGGGCTTGAATCCATAACTCCACACTTATTGGATTTCCTAACAAAATGTGGTGGTCACTAGACTGAGTCTAGTGGTTATTATCATGGATATATTTAGAATCAATATATTTCAAAAAAAATTGAATTTATTTTATGTATAAATTTAGAAAACCCTCTGTAAAATAAATTTAGGATTAAGATTCAAAATATATATTTTTTATACATTTGAAGCCATTGACAAAATTTGTACTTTGTGAAGGCGTAGAAAAGTGACCGATTACTTTGCAAACTTATACATCACTCTTCACAGAAAGAGAAGAAAATATATTGTCACCATTTAAACGCTCCCCTTTAGGTCTCTCATTCACAATAAGCAATTTACTCCATTTTAAGAATGAAGTTTATAAACGGAAAAGAGAAATTAACAACCATGAACAAGAAATTAAAATTTGAAGGGGAAATCAAAATGGAACACTAGACATTTTTTTGCAATGAGCAGCCACCTAATGCAAAGCAAAGCAACCAAAATTCCACATTAATTGTATTACAATTCAAATTTGTAACCAAAAACCGGTGCCGACATCCCAAATTTAAAACTTAATGTATCCACTTCAAAAAGTTATGATAGAGAGAGCACTTGAAACATCCCCTGTCCAGAATTTAACTCTTCTACTCTATCAATCAGCCCAGAATACCCATTGCAATCAGCAAACAGCTCCAGATATCACTTTTTCAGTCAGAAATCCAAAACCAGAAAAACAAAAAACAAGACAATGTCAAAACAGAAGAACATCATAGTAATCGTAAGAAGTCTGAGGCAAGACCAGCACTAAAACAAGACCCATCATCGAATCACAGTTCTTCAACACAGATGTATCAACTTCTAATCAGAATCCTCATAAACTCCCCCATCATCAGACAAATCATCAAAGGTTCTCATATCGAGCTGATACCTCAAAATTCCTCCAATTCCACCAAACCCTCTGCAAAACTGGGACCCCTCTTGAGACTTGTTAGTCACAAACTCAAGCGAGCAACCAAACCGCTTGTACTCAGTAGCAAACCATTCAAGCAATGGCATTTTCTCCTGAACCTCCAACTCAGCATTGTTGGCTTCATCTTTAAAATTGCTCTGATTTGCCTCTTGCTCTTTGTTCAGATGCTTCACCACTATTTCACCTGTCACACTGTTTTTCAGTACATACCGGTTTATATCGAGATTCTCCCATACTATAAGGGTCTCAACTGCACCCATTTCCAGTGCCTTCAATGTGTCCTCAACACCAAATACATATTTCCCGGTATCCTGGCTAATCTCCTCGAAATATTTCCCGATCAAGCGCTTTTCCTGTATGAACTTCACATTGGAGAGAATTTCAGCTGACAGCTCGATGGCTTGATTGAAACCGTTCTCCCCTCCATATGAAACATCAACCACGTTCAAGATCTTTGCTTGCAAACGAGGGTCAAACATGTCTGATTGGCTCAACTCGGTCTTAAAGTCAGCTGAACCAGCAAGGATCAGACCGGCTACATTTGGCTGACTTGTGGCAGGATTAATGAAGAACTGAGTGGCGAGCTCTGCAGTTTTCCTCACATAATTGTGTCGTTTTTCCATTCGAAGTCGAGCAAAACGAAGAGCAGACTGCCCTCCTCTTCCATGCTTTTTGGGTAAATCCACAGTGAATTTATGCAGCACTTCTCGGGTGTTGCCACTTAATGTCCCAAAGAGAGTGCCATTACCGTCCATGACAATAAACCCGAACTTATCATCAGATTCCAAGAGCTCATTCAGTGCTTCTGTATGAAACTTGTTGTCACAGAGGTAGAGTGATGCATTTATGGGTTTGAAAGGTTCAAAATCAATTGTGACTTTCTTTTCCTTGCCTTCTTCATTAACAACAGTTCCAGTGTAAAGGACCAATCCATTGGGAGGAACCTTGTTGTAAAGCTTCAATCTTTGTTGGGCTGATGTAATGGCAGCCAGTACAGACTGACGGTTGACCCTACTTTTGATGTTTGAAGCAGTTCCATATTCATCTCCCAACATTTTTGCAACCCGAGATATTTGATCACGAGGAGGCATGATAAGAGATATCATGCTTGTACCATTACCCCTTGCTGACTCCAATGCCTTTATCAACTTCTTTATTTTCCATATCTCGATGTTCTTATCAGACTCATGGCCATCAGACATTTTGCACAGTAATTAAACC
>CAOJBJ010348661.1:0-20972 GCA_948291685.1 Euphorbia celastroides | reverse complement strand
TAAAAACTGATTTTTCCTTAAACTAAACAAACCTGGTTAAGATTGTAGTTATGATGTTATTTTATACTTATCAACTATAGCACCCCAACAGTTAGGCCTGATTTTCTTCAGTTCTTAACTTTTCAGCTTTGGAACAGTCTTGGTATATAAATTAACTAACTGCCACAAATGATAAGCACGCTACTTTAAGTCGTATATTGGCGGTCTTAGCTTGTTGAATTGTACAATCGGATTAGTTTACGGCCTTTTTATGGAAGCCTCATTCCTTAACAACGAACAACTACTAGATATTATTCTATATAATATGGGACAACAACCAGGGATGTGGATTTGAGATGGGTGAGTGATTCCATGCAATTTTGAACCTTGAAAGGTTCCTTCTAATTCTTAGTGCGTGGCTCTCAACTGTCATTATTCGGATCACTGCTTTGATCAGTTCATCAATTTAGTCGTTTCGTTAAACCATGTTGACTACACATCCTAATCTTAAAACTTTAAGCTAAGAGCATTTGGATTGGTCAACACCTCCCATCATATCTTTCCATCTGGAAAAAAATCTGTCGTCCCAAGTTAGGTGTCTCCTTGCATGTACCCCCTTAGAGCAAGTCCTATGGAGTTTTTCCATTTTTCATTCCTCAAACCCCATTTTGCTAGTTCTACAGTGTTTTTACTTCATCTCAATCCACTGACTTGTATGCACCTCATAGGATGACTTGTATTGTGGTTCGTGGGTCTTGTTATGAAACAGAGCGACCGGACCAACTTATTTACAACCCAAGATCTTAGTACAACGGCATTTATGATATATAATTAAATTCTAGAGTTTTAATCCCGAAGCATATGAACATTTGGTGCCAGGCCACATGCCCTAATCCTTTAGTAGCTTGTTTATCACTAGAAAATAAAAATGTGTACTTGTGAATTACCCATTCCTTGATATTATCAAAACTTTGAGAACTGTCACAATTCTTGCTGAATCCGCACTATTAGAAGTTCAAACACAAGCAAGCCCCGCTATGTTTTTTATCGTTCTCCATATTTAGTTACTGCTTCTTGTGAAACCAATTTAACTTTTCCATATGATTCGTTTGGATATTCATTTTTCAAGAAGGAAAAAGAAGGCAATTTAGCACTAACAAATTTTCGTGGTTAAAAGACCGAGTTTGTAGTGCTGTTAATTGTTATTATGTGGCTATACCTGGATTTCTAACAATAGTTCGTAATGTCTAATTAGAATCATTGAATAAGTGTTCTTAACTATTTTGGAATTATTTGGGTCAGTTTGAAAGTATTACGTATATATGTTGTAAGAGTTAGTCATATAAACATTTTATATAACAACGTTTCTTAGCTTCAAACATATTTTAGTATTTTATAAATAAATTGAGAATCAACAAAATTGATTTTCCGAAATTAAAATTTTCCCTTTATTGAAGTAGCTTTAACAATGAGCTTTTGAGGATAAAAATTTGGAAAAAAAAAATATCAAACAGACCCTATTTTTTATTACTATTTCAATTTTCGGTTTGTAAACGCGCGAAATTCCCAAGGAAAGGCTAGCAATCGGTGGCTGTATTTACAAGCATTGCTTGAGGAACAATCAAAATTCTTAAGCTTTGCTTTCAGAACAATCCATTAGCTTATTTATTACATATACAATAATTATGCTTATTATTCCTACTCATTTTACACATAATTTTGCTAGGGATTGCCAAATTGTTTTAATGATTGTATCCGAATGCTTAACTAGAATCCCAAATGAACGTGGGGACCCGTGAATTTTGTGTTATAGTTTGACATGAAAATCAAAGTAAACACAAAAAATAAATGCAAAAATCAGATTATAGTCTTCTTACATAAACTTGCATTTTACGATACCTTTAAGCAATCCCTCCGGCGTAGTCACCGGCCCTCAACATTTCCCTCCCATCTTATAATAATATTCCGTTGACATTTTGCACTATATTTAAGCACCTCTTCCGTATCCTATTGTAAGTAAGGCACATATTGTTGTTCGATTAATTGCAAGTTTGAAATCGATTAGGGTTTGGTGATTGGAAGCTAATGGCTACATCGAGCGGTGTTGTACCCCCGGGATTCAGGTTTCATCCAACGGATGAGGAGCTTCTTCACTACTACCTGAAGAAGAAAGTATCGTTTGAGAAGTTTGACATGGAGGTTATCAGAGAGGTGGACCTCAATAAGATGGAGCCTTGGGAATTACAAGGTATACTTCCTTCTTTTTCAATGGTTTGTGTTCATGTTTTCATTAATTCTATTTCTGTTAATACTAAGAGCTTCTCAAATGGAACACCAAAATTTGAGTTGGTGTTATTGCTCCAACGGAACACCAAATTTTACATTATATTTACACCAAAATCTAGTGTTGTTACAGTACAACATCAGATTTGGTGTTGCACTGTAACAACACCAAATTTGTCTTTTATGTATTTTTTAATTTTTTTCTTTTAATTAGTTTAAAATTAGATTAATGAAATTAATTTTAATTTTTGTAGATTTGATTAATAGTATTTATATTTTATTTTGTATTTTTTTGGTGTAAAAGCTATGTTATATTGTAGTTTGGTGGAATGGGTTGGAGAATGCGACACTGTATCAACACCAAATTATAGTGTAAAGTAGAATTTGGTGTTGATAATGAGCTGTTTGGGTGGGAGATAGCTCTAATGTGCTCATATAAAAGAGAGTACTAGACACCTCAATAAAAAGAAAATTTCTAGTTGGTATGTTCGCTGTTCATACAGAAATTTTTTTAGTGGTGGATATCACATGATTTTTAAACGACTCTTATTTAGCATAAAATATTCATTCGATGAGTGAATAAAATTTGATGTTACAACTCTGACATCTCTAAGCATGTCTCTCATTCAATTTTTGACATGTAGCGATATGTAGAAGAGAAAATAGAAAAAATAGGAGAAATAAATAAATATATAGGAGAGAAAAAATTAAATGAATCGTGTATTAAACCCAATGGGGGACATCCTTTGGGACATGAAAAAATTCCCCCCCTTGAAGTTGCTATAAGGCGCATTAGGAGGTAAACAGACTAGAGCAAAATAATGTGAAATGAAAAAAATATATGCAATTCAAATTTCTTCACTTTATGTGGCTTGTTTATGCAATATCTTGAGTACATCGTAATGAATTTCGGAATAACTTTTAGCATGTATACTAGTCAGGACATTTTGATGATGCTTTTGCATATTATGCGCGCCCTATGTTGAAGGCAAGCTACGTAGAAAAACAACAAATTTCGATGTTTTTAATATCACTCAGATGTGACATATATTGCTTTTCATTAGTCAAATGGTTAAACTGATGTGTTCTTTTAGCTGAATAAATTTACCATGTGTTGCAGAGAGGTGTAGAATAGGATCAACTCCACAAAATGAGTGGTACTTCTTCAGCCACAAAGACAGAAAGTACCCAACCGGATCAAGAACCAATAGAGCAACAAGTGCCGGATTTTGGAAGGCGACCGGCAGAGATAAATGCATCAGGACTACTTACAAGAAAATCGGTATGAGAAAAACCCTTGTCTTTTACAAAGGTAGAGCTCCTCACGGTCAAAAGACCGACTGGATCATGCATGAATATCGCCTCGAAGATTCCACCGATCCTAATGCCACTTCATCAGTAAGTCCAACAAATCTCTACCATAAAAAATAACACACTAGTCTGTATCGTCAGATGATCGACACATCAGATCATGTTTTTCTAACTTGATTTTTTTTTGGAACAAAAATACAGGAGGATGGATGGGTGGTTTGTAGAGTATTTAAGAAGAAGCATTTATTCAAAGTAAACAGTGAAAGTAGAATCAACAACTCAAGTGACCAACAACAAGTTACCACTTCCAACAGTTCCATGCAACCTCGTCGTTACACTAACCAATACTTAGTACGACAACAGCCAGAACTTGGTCTACACTACCAACAAATTGCGACATCTCAATACTCTCTTTACCAACCCCAAAACTTACTTCCAAGCTCCCACCGGGGCTATGACTACTCTTCGGTTATTGATTCCGAATCCCCTGGAGCCATGCCAAGGCAATTCATGTCGGACCCAAATGAAAGTTGTGAACAAAATCAACCCGAAAACAACTTGAATGACCAATGGAGTTTGCTTGATCGGGTTCATAATCTTGCGAATGGAGATGATTCGGGTAACACTACTAATCCACAGTCTTCTATTCATCAGCAGCTTTCTTTGCGCGGGGAGACTGATTTTTGGGGCTATGACAAGTAATCCTATCATTTTCATTTGATTTTCGTTAAAGCATTGTTTTGATTTTGCTTTTGTTGATAATTTATTCAATGATGGTGCGTACACAAGTACATAAACTCCATCAAATCTGTTTATAAATTAATACTTGTCGACTGATCAATTATTTGCAATAATAAAATACCACACGACCCATTTGTCTAAACCAAATTGCAAACTTTTGATTTTGTGAATTTTGAACTACATGATGTCATGCATGTGGATTTAGTTATCATTTTGGTACTTTTTTGTTATTGATACACTAACATAATTTTACATGCACTGTTGATTTAGTTGTTGCCATTTAATGTTGTGTTATGTCAATTGTTAGTTTTCCATGATAATTTTATTGTTAATTGCAACTTCTTGGCGATAAAACAGTCAAAGATAAATGTTTAATAACACTTTAAAATGTCTATTTAATGTATCAAAAGGCAACTAGTAAAGGATTCACCAATATGCGCCTCAAGAAATCTAGTATGACACTGATTGAGATTATATCTAATCTCATAAGGGTGATAATAATTTATTTAAAAATGAGATAGTTCTAAATCAATTCGATCTAAAAGACAAAACATAAGAGAAAATGACCTATACAAAATTCATGAAGGAAGATGGAAATAAATCCACTACATAGTGTTTTTACATGGAATTCGATGCCATCAAATGCCATGGAAAACACATTAATTCAGTTTCAAAGGCCTAAAACTTAAATTATAAATCTAGCTAGCTAGGGAAAAATCAACTGAACTACTCAATTTAAGAGGATAGTCGATTACGTCGAAGAAAGAGCAATCTCCTTGTATCGTTTAAGCTGATTCAAATGCTGCTTAGTCGAGTTGTATTCTTGAGCATCCAACAGCTCCTCTGAGTAAGTTCTTTGCAGCCCTCGGTTTACTTCCATGCACTGATTTGCATCATTGCCTTTTAGCAATATCACTACCTGCAAACACAAAGAACATATACATTTAGTTTTCCTATGTTGCCTTAAGATTTGGGGAAAATGATAAAGCAAAGAACATCAACTTTCCTGGTTCATTCGAGGGCGTAAAATGGGAGATTGTTGAACGCATAACGAGGCAGTTAAAACTACATGCTCCATCTCTTCAGGTCATAATCTTCTCCTAGAGATGGATCTGCAATTGCCTTGATATCATTGTCATCCATAAAAGGCTTTGCCTGTACAAACAACACGAAGCGAGACGCGTTAAATTTGAGTTCCTGAAAATGTATGATCGAATTATAAATCCAGAAATTTACCCAAATTACTAGGCTTTGCTGTGAATCATTTACAGCGGGCCGTCCTGTTATGATCTCGAGAAGTAGTACCCCGAATGCATAAATATCCGTCTTTTCATCCACTATACCATGCATGAAGTATTCAGGTGCAAAGTAACTGCAAATTTAAAGAAAAGTATTCGAGTTTTAGTGATATTACTTGTAAGGAAAAGGAAATTGATTATAATGTGCCTTCGAATTTCGATACGTTATGATGAGTCCATTGTCTAGGGAGCCATTTAGTAAGCCCAAAATCACAAATCTGGAATAAAATTTTAAGTATAAACTTTCACAGATATGGTTTCATATATTATGTTTCAGAATTGAGAAGTTGAATGGAGATGATACCTGAGGCTCAAAATCTTCGGTAAGAAGAATATTATCGGCGTTTATATCTCTATGAATGATTCGCTTTTGACAATTCTGATGAAGGTACATTAGTCCTTGCGCTGTCCTGAGAGCTATCTTGTATCTCTTACTCCAGTCAAGCTGCACCCCTGCTGAACCTGTCATTAACTTAATAATTAATCTCCAAAGTCACAATTAATAAGATTTATTAATTAATTATTAAGAGATAGGACAAACCATGAAGAACAGATTTGAGACTCCCCGATCTAGACAACTCGAAAACAAGGTGCATCCCTCCTTCAATGCCACATCCAAGCAACTTAGCAGTGTTAGGATGATCAACATGAGCCAATATCCCAAGCTCAGATAAAAATAACGCTGTTTTTTCATCTGCAGTTCCCTTGGCCAGCCTCTTTATAGCTACAAGCTTCCCGTTTCTCAATTGACCCTTGTACACTTCTGCAACAAACAATAATCATATCATATTATACCATTTCGATCTTTACAATAATCGGTCGATAAATTAGTTAATGAACGAACCAGGGTTGAAATTGTTGGTGGCTAGTTGGAGGTCAGAGATGGAGTAGTTGAACAGAGAAGATTTGAACTTGAATCAATCTCGAAGTTCAGGACTCTCTCTAGTGCTTCTGCTCTTTCTTTTATCACTGGATACTTTGTTTCCATGAGTGTGATTTGAAGCATTGAAATGCTTGAGCAATCTTCGTTTGCATAGCTTGGAAATTCTGCTCCAATGAGAATGGGATGGAGTTTCTTGGCTTTCGTCCTTAGGAGAAGAAGAGTTTGAGTCTGGAGAACCGAAACATTTCTCATTCGCCTCTAAAACCCCTGTTGGAGATGACCTGTCTTGCCTCTCGTTTTCTGTCAAATCTAATTAATCACATACATATATGAAGCTTCTGGATATAATATAAATGATCAACGAAAGATTATACCTTGGGAAGATGCAGCATTTTGGTGAATTTCTTAAGTTTGGCAGGAATCTTTGTTGAGTGATGGTGTTTAGGTGATACCAAGCAATAATCCTTTTCTTCCTTGCTGAATCAACAAAAAAAAAACAATTTGATAACATCCATGCGGTGATTATTTCAACACAAACACGATAGTTGAATTTGTATAATCATCCATATCGAAGCAGGACATTTAAACAAACAATTGAATCAACCAAATGGTCATCTTCATCAAAAGGGAATAAAGGTTGGATTCCCAAATATGAAAATCAAGTCCAACAAAAACTCACAGGACAAGAAACCAGAAACCAAAGATCATAAAATGGAAAAACAAAACATACCCAAAAGAGAGAGGGTGGATAAGAACTCGAGCATACCATGGAGAAGAAGAAGATTTATCGTCGTCTTCAATGGAACCAGTCGCCATGGGAGCAAATGATTAGATGAATTGGAGAAGAAAATGAATGGACCCGAAGCAGAAACAACAACGGTTATGCCTAGTATTGCATTAAATGTTTCATGTTTGTCTTTTGTTTTTTTTTTATTGTTTGTTTTTGTTTGACTATAATTTATCCGCACCCTGCAAAGAGAATCTGAAACCTATATATAAATGGAAATTTTCTATCCTCCATTTGTAAGGAATGCCTTTCTTTCATGGAACTCATATAGTCTTTCAAAGAGGACAATTTTATTTTCCCACTTCAACATTCATATTCTATCCGAATTCATTGTTTTTGCTTTTGGTGGTATGTTTTTCTTGTTTGTTAATGCAACAAGTTACCATATCATATCATGCGTTTTATCGTGATCAAACTATTAAATTCCACGTACTTTGAAAGTTGTTCAATATTCAACGTGTCATTTTATTTCTTACCATACCGTACAAGATACTCTATAATTGAATTTGGTATAATGAGCTATTAAATATTCAATCATCATTTATAGTTATTTGACTTCGTGGCTGTTTTTTTTTTATTTTATTCAAAATTTGCGCCTATAGTATTCAACGTGTCATTTTATTTCTTATCATGCATAACGTGCAAGATATTCTACGATTGAATTTATTTTAGCGAGTTATTAAATGTTGAATCACGATCTAGTTATTTGGTTTTATAGCTGAATTTTTTATTTTAATTCTAATTTTACACCTATCAATATTTTTTTTAGGACTGCAAAATAAGTAAGTCCATCTTAAATTACCAAAGATAGAACATAAACAAACAACTATGAGATACACTTTTCTACGTTGGCGTTAGTCTAATATTCTAAAATAATATTAGAAAAAGCTGACAAGAAGAAATCTCCATGTACCATCTCATTTGGTATATATGTTTAAGGGATTTTTTTTTACATAAATGCCTAAAAATTTATTAGAACTTAGTTCTCTCTAAATTTTAAAGTTCTTTTTATAAATATCCCAAAATCTTTCAAGCCTTCTCCACAGAAAACGCCGCCTCCCACCCGGACGCTGCCCCATCCACCATCTCGCTATCGCTGCCGTTCCAACCCAAATCTCTGTCGTCCTCATCTCAGCTCCGCTTCCTACAGTCACCGTCGTCTATCTCAGCTCTGTGTCCTACAGTCGTCATCGTCGTTTTCACCCTTGAATATACTCGCCGCCGGAACCGGAAACGCTGCCAAATCTGAACCGCTCACTGCCGGAACCTGGAAACGCCGCCAGATCTGAACCGCTCACCACCGGAAAGTTGAAAGGCCGTCAAATCTGAACCGCTCGCTGCCGGAACCTTGAAGCGCCGCCAGATCTGAACCGCTCACCACCGGAACCTTGAAGCGCCGCCAGATCTGAACCGCTCACCACCGGAACCTGGAAACGCCGCCAGATCTGAACCGCTCGCTGCCGGAAAGTTGAAACGCCGCCATATCTGAAACTACTCGCCGTTGGAAACCGCATCAGATATGTCAAAAACGCGGTTTCCGGTGATTTCCTCATCTCCGGCGATCTTCCGGCGGATCTGTGGCGGCGGTCCGGCGAGTTTTCCAGTCTCCGGCGGTTCGCCGGTAGTGTTGGGACAGCGGTGCGGCGAGATTCCGACTAGATCTAAAAATTATACCGGTATATTATCTATTGTATACCACAGTATACCGTATACTAAAGTATACTGATTATGTTATACTGAAAACAAGGGGAAAAAATGACATGAGTAAATAACAAAAAGCAAAAAAGAGACATTGGTTACAAATAACGTATGTTTAATTACTCAAACCAAGTAATACTCTCTCATTTGGGTCAGTCTAACTGGAGTTTTGATTTTTATATGAAAATTAAGTCCGGCTCATTATATATTCGAAACCCGAAAGTCGGCAGATTTGAATCAAATTAGGATGTATGAATATATATGTGTCTAAGTCCAATCCATTGACATCAAGACTATGCGGGTTACATTGGTTGCATATGTATGGGTCACATTGGTTGCATATGTTTGATGGTCTAAACTACGAAACATTCCACAAAAATGAATTTTTTTAATAATTAATAAATTCTTAAAGAGATTGAGTTTCGAATTCAGAACCTCCTACTTTTACATTAAAAAAGTATATCAGCTAAGCTACGTTTCTTTAATCTCACGAAAATAAAAATAAAATTAATTTGATTATATCTAGCAATAGGTCCATAAGTCTCCCTCCACCCCAAAATTAAAGGGCCAGTCAATGAGGCCCTTCCAATTGGGTACTTCCCTAAGAGCTGAAAGGGCATGCTAGTTAGGGGTGTACATTCGGTTAAACCAAACCGAACCGGTTCTACTGAATTACCGAATTGAACCGAAATTAAAATAGAATTTGAATCAAACCAAACCAAAACCGGATTTAAATGAAAATGATAACCGAATCGAACTAAAATGAAAACCGAATTATTGATATGTTCGGTTTGATATTTCGGTTCGGTTCTTTATATGATCGTGAAAATAATATAATGCAAATGATTTACTTGCTTATTTGTTATTTGATTGCTTCATTTATAATATTTGCAATTATATTTGGAATAGACTAAACGTAGTTACAGGGGATGATAGTTAAGTGCACCTGTTATGGTAGTGCAGCACAAACATTACAGTTACAGGGGTTCGAGCAAAATGGCTCTGTATCCCAATTCATAAGCTGTGAACAATAATGGATATGATATTACCTGGAAATATAATGACAAGTTGAAGAGAGATTTTTGACATTAGTCAAGGAAAGCTAGATAAGTGGAGAAAGTCATAATCTCAACAGAGTGCCCTGGATTTTCCTTATCTATCAGTATGTTCGTCTAACAAGTCGGTGCAAGTATTGAACTACTTGATGAATGATTGATTTGTTTTGTTTTTGAGCTTAATGCATCAAAACCATCCTTTTCAAAAATTTGACCTTGTGAATGTTGCAGGCTTGGCTTTGACTTGGTATGTGCTAAAGTGTTGCTAAAAAGTTCCTTGCCGTACACCCCTGGCATTCAAGTCTTGCAAACACCATCTTATGGAATCTTTCATTATTGCCAACTTTTATGACTAATTTCCCTTCCTTCCTAATCATCTTGCTTTTGGAGAAAATGACATATTCTTATTTCTTATATTCTTTTCCTTAAATTGTAAGCGTAGGCTAGTGGATTGGAACCTACATTTGAGGAACTGTCACCACTATAAGAAACCTTCCACATCCTGTCTTTAAATTCTGAGCTGGCTATTTTTGTGTCTGCTTTTAACACACCAGGTGTTTCATATGTGATATGCCACCTCCCAATTTCACCATGTAATTAAATAATCAGTTTGTATTTCATTCATCACATTTATTGTTTTTGTCCCATTAACGTCCTGTACTTCATATATCTCATCAGGATTTCTGAAATCCTATATCACAATATCTGACCAAATCCCTGAGATATGGGTTCAATCTGGTTTCTCAGTTTCTTAACACTCATTTCAACTTCATCCTTCGCAAAACTCCAAGGCAAGTATTGTCTTTATGCCATAATATCTCCAAGCCTTATGCAAATCTTTGTTAGCTAAGCTATTTTTTATTTTTTGCCTCTTTTCTTAACATAACAATTGCTGTTCTTTTGCAGAAAGAAAATCATTAGGCAACCACACAACCATACAGCTAAACTTGTATCACGCCCACGGCCCGAGCTCCTCTCTCACCCCAAACTCATCCTTGTCTCTCTATGATCTCCTCTCTCACGACCAAGACCGCACCAACTCTCTCATTGCCACAATTATCAGAAACACAACTGCAACTTTCACTTCTTTATCCAGCACACCACTGAAATCTGGATACTCCATTGGCTCAGGCAACTACTACATAAAGCTAGGACTCGGCTCCCCACCGAAATACTACCCCATGATTCTGGACACCGGCAGCTCATTCTCCTGGCTGCAATGCAGCCCCTGCATTGTGTACTGCCACAAACAAGCAGGCCCTCTCTTCGAACCATCCGCATCCTCTAGCCACACAACTCTATCATGTAAATCCCCCGAGTGCTCTTCACTCAAATCCGTCACCTTAAACGACCCGGCCTGTACTACTTCAGGAAAATGCGTTTACACCGCCAGCTATGGCGATACTTCCTACTCAATGGGCTACCTTAGCCAAGACCTTCTCACCTTAACAAAGTCGCAAACTTTGCCTCGTTTTACATATGGGTGTGGACAAGACAATGAGGGAACGTTCGGAGGAGCCGCCGGAATTGTTGGATTAGCTAAAAATAAGTTATCTATGTTGGCCCAATTATCGAAAAGGTACGGATATGAATTTTCCTATTGCCTTCCGACGGCTAGTTCCTCTTCTGGTTCAGGGTTTTTGTCAATTGGGAGAATTTCTCCGACGGCCTACAAGTTCACGCCTTTGATCAGAAACTGGCAGAACCCCAGCTTGTACTTTTTGAGATTCAAAGAGATCACTGTGGCGGGTAAACCCATCAAATTGGGGGCTTCTGGATATAAAGTTCCGACAATTATAGATTCGGGGACAGTTATTACTCGGCTGCCAAATGTGATGTATTCTGCGTTGAGTCGGGCATTTGTGAAACATATGTCGAAGAGGTATAAACGAGCGCCGGGGATTTCGATACTTGACACGTGCTTCGAGGGGAGCCTGAAGAGTATATCGGGTGTACCGGAGATTAAGTTACCGGAGAGTATATCGGGTGTACCGGAGATTAAGTTGGTTTTTCATAGGGGGGCGAGATTGAATGTTGGGGCTTCTAACAGCTTGATTGAAGTGGGCAATGTGACTTGTTTGGCCTTTGCCAGGAGCAACCAGGTTGCTATTATTGGGAATTATCAGCAGCAGACGTACAGCGTTGCCTATGATGTTTCGGGTTCCAAAATCGGGTTTGCACCTGGCGGTTGCCGTTGACGGATCAGATGATAGACTTTGGTAGTTACAAACAACTAATAACTCAGTGCAATAAAAAAATGGAACTCTATGCTGAAATTCAATGGCTCTGATGTTGATTCAGGGATGGTATACGTGATAGGATTTATGATTGTATTGGGATTACCATGTAAAAGGTGCATACTGTTGCATGTATCTCTTTAAATAGTCAATCAATATTATAAAAAAAAGTCAATCAATATCAATTGCATTATCTTATGCCAACTATCGGTGGTTATTTAAAAAAGTTAGATTGAGTTTGCTCCGCGTTTGCTGCTGGGCTATTTACTGAAGTTTCCACCTAAATAGAACAGTTAGCTCACAATGTGAACACTATATTGAATAATGTTTTTTGAAATACACAGAATTCTGGACCAAATGGGACTGAGATTGATGAATTGACGTTAAACTGGACACAAGTCACAGCTGTATAGAAGGTCCTCAAATCTCTTCTAATACCTCGCCATTTCTCATTCATTTCTGTCTTCAAAATTTGTATGACATGCATAACTCGCTTGTTTTCTATAATGCCTATTAATTCATTTTTACCATGTTGTCCCAACTATTTGGGTGTTTCCAAGAGAAGGCCTAGGTTGAAATGTTAAAGTGGGTGGTTACGATTTGGACAAAGGAAAATATCTAGTGTTGGGCATGTTAATGGCAATTGAGTTCCAAAAGAGCTCTTTTGCTTCAAATTGGATGTTGACACCATCAACAAACTTCCCTTGCATTAATCAGTACAATGGAATTCCAAAAGAACTCTTTTGCTTTAATTTGGATGTTGACACCATCAACAAACTTCCCTTGCATTAACCAGTGACCACCAACCTGAGAGGTACTTGCCATCTCATGGATTAAATTTACACCAACCCAAGAGAACATTACCACTAACAAAGTGAAGCAGCCTGTAATTCTACTGCTTGATCCCAATAAAAACATCATCAGTTGTCTGGCTTCAGCTAAATTTCACATGGGTGTTAGTGATTTATCAAGCCAAAGCAAGCACTCGAGCGAAAACAGCATAGGTCATTTTCAAAAGCGACACAATCCCATCAAATTGGACATGAGCTATAACTCTTAAGCCTGAAGACTGTAAATAAAAACTCAAAGACGATAGTACCAAGTCACAGTTAAGTCGTCATTAGTTCTAATCAAATGCATTCACACAACTCTACACTTCCTCATTATTTTACAAACCTACAACTACATAGTTTTCCATTCATCTGCATTAAGCTGCTGCCCTGAGCATTATTCTGAACCCACGCACCACAGTAGTATATTACATCATTTAACTCTTTTTTCCTTCTCTACAGCACGTAACACGAGGTACCACACTTTTGTTCACCAAGCCTTCGCATTCATAGGAGACGCGTGCAAGCAACACAGCAACAATATACGGGTGCAGAAGTCAAAAGAAGGAATCGAGATACCCGTAACTCCTGCATCGGTTGTATTGAAGAAGGCTTCCATAGGTACGGTCCCACACTCCTATGAACAGGGACTCAGTGTCTGGACTAAATGACACACCCGAGATCTCCCCGAAGAAATCTATTTCCTGCTCTTTCTCGAACCCATTATTCACATCATAGACATGCACAAAATCAGCAGGCTCTGCCATCGCCATAAATCTCCCATCAGATGAAAACCGCATTGATCGGATGGCCCCTAAGTTTCCCTTGAGCACAGCAACAGATTTGGACAAGTTTCGAACATCCCAAACACGACATGTCTTGTCTTGGTTCCCAGTGGCAAAGATGCGACCATCAGGATGCCAAGCTGATGCAAATGAGTAATCCAAGTGCCCACAAAGAGACGCAACAGTCTGCAAAATAAATGGTTAAATTGGAAGATTCATGCTAACACTCAAGGATCACATAAAATGATTATCGAAGAATTCAGCTAAGAAATTTGTGATGAGGTAGGCGTGTGCATTACCTTTCCTGTATGAGAATCCACCAGTAAACCATCCGGATTGTCACCAACTATGGTAAGAAGCTTACCATCAGGACTCAGAGACGTGTGCTGCACTCAAAAATAACATAATGAACATGCATTATGGATGCAGGACTAACACCATACATTAGGTAGTAAGGAAGTTACAACGTAGAAAGTATCAAGTCAACTATACCGTGATGTAGTATGTAAAGGTATACTCACATTCACTGGCCAAGGAAAGGAAAAATGTTTAGATAGCTGGAATTTCTCCATGTCAAAGTCTCTAATACCACAGTCATTATTTGAGGCCATGAAATGAATTGCACCACTGAAGAGAGTTGATTTCAAGTCAAAAAAGCAGCAGAACACCAACTGTTAGTTATAACGGCAAGGTAAAATCGAATAAAAGAAAACTAGAGACAAGACAGAGGCCTCCCAAGAAGGATGACAACCTGGTATAATCATAAATTTCAACTGCGTTTGTGATAGCATTGTCATCATAAGTTGTCCTATAACAGAAGCTAACTCCAGGTCGATCCAGATGCTGCTCCAAGAAAAAAAGCCAAAAGAATATCTTAAAGCCCATTACTGAAGAAATAATCAGTAAACAGAAAAGCAGACACGGTAAATATGACAATATATAACAGATATGTCACAAACAGGGAAGCTTCATCAGAAGTCTTCAGAACTTACGCCAATAGATATATCACAAAAGATATATGCATCACTTGAGATCAGTGGTAACAACACAGCACAGGCACAAAAACGAGATTACCTTACAAATAAGTTCTCCCTGGAACCCTCCAGCGATCAACAATTTATCTCTGACAGACAAGGTACTAACTTGAGTTTGAGTAAACCCCTCCAAGAGGCTTCCTGGGTGTTTCTATCAAAACAATTTAGAAAACAAAGGAAAAATAAATGCTGTTATTAGAACAATAAACAATTTCAAAGGAGAAACAGTGAGAACTTCATTGTTCCACAAAAATTTGCAACCTTAACAAGAAAATAGCATACCTCACATGGTGCCACATGCCCAGAGACATTAAGAACTTCAGTCTTCTTACAGTTCAATGATGACCAGTGAACAATGGAGAAATGTGACATGAGGTAGACATCATGTTTTGATGTTGACCATACCAAGTTCCGCAACTACAATACCCAAATAAAAAATGTTCAACTTCTCCAATCAATGATTCACTTGTCTCCATTATCTTCACATTTTTACAAATCAAAATAGACAAAAGACAATAAAAGACAGCGACTTTATGCACAGTAGAAAACAGCTTGGCACCAACCACATTCTACATTTTGTCATTTTCTAACAACAAAATTCTAGGTCTAACACAAGCACCTTGAACAACTAGTATCTACATTCCTTGCTAAAATTGCTAACGAATTTAGGTGCAAAATTCAAAAGCATGACTCTACTATCCAAACATGGTATCAGTGAAAACAAGCGACATTGCTATCTTTGACAATATACACAGAGCTATCCATCCATTCATACGCACAAGCACAGCCCAAAAAATGCAGAGAAAAGAAGGCAAATTTGATGAATAATGATACCAACATACTTGAAAATGAAGGATAGTTGATGTCACTGATCTTGTATTTCGCCAGAACTCGTAGTATGCCCCACCTTTGTTTGTTGGCGTACAATCCTAGGAACAATTAAAGAGGCACAGTACCATTTTATGAGGGGACTTCAGAAATATTAAGAGTCTACCACAATTAATTATGCACTGATAATCTATCCTACCTTCTCAGAACCTTCTCCTGATTGAGGGATGTTCTCATAATTCTTGTACTGCTCTAGCCTAGTTTGGCGATATTTCTCACGGGAAATGCTCAATCTATCCCAAGGGATTCCCTGAATATCCTTACCTTTCCTAGCATCTGCAGCAGATGTATCTGTTATCTTGTTGTCCTGCACAAACAGCCACAAGGAGATTCCATGGACAGAAAATAAACTCGTCAAAGAGGAACTTTGTGCCAAAAATTGCATCAAAATACCTTCTGGATAAAAAAAATAACTGGAAGAGATAAAAGAAAGACGCAAACCACAGACAAAAAGCACGAAACCCAAGAGCTTAAAATGGAAGGGAAAAAACAAACCAAATGATCATAATCGTCGTCGTCGTCAGACTCTGAATCGCCCATAATTCTACCACGGAAATACATATCATCATCTACTTCTGCCATCTCAAAATCATCTGCCATGTACTCATTATCATCCACTTGCTCTTGGGACATGTTCATAGAGCAGATGTACCTGAGTCAACACAATGTCAACTAAAATATTAAACACGAGAAACAGAATTCCTTAAAGATAATAACTGTTCAAATCCAAATGCTTTAACTTTCAAAGAATTTAATATACAGCTATTTTAAATGACTGGTGCTTTTATCCTATAGTATAATTTGATTTGGGCAGCAAACTTAAAGGTGTTTCATGTTTGATAATTAGCATTCTAGGCGGTTTATCACCTCAAAAACTGATTCTTCCCATAATGAGGAAAGTCATTTTAAAAGGGACATACAAACAGGCAACAACTCAATGACTAATTTACTTCTGAACACTCAAACTAAGAAGCAATGAGTGAACTTTATAACAACACAAATTAATAGAGAAACCATGAAATATCCTGGCCACATTCTCCATTGTATCAGTTAATGATAATTATTCAAACTCCGCCAATGTGTTTATGCACGATGTTGGTCCCAAGCCTAGATGAAGGAGGAGTGTTGTGTGGTAGGTAGGCAGCCAGCACGTAAAACCTTTGCTGCCTTCTACTACTGATAATTATTCAGTACAGAGAATAATTCACGCTTTAATGTTTTCAGTTATTCCCTGAAATTTATTTTAATTTCTCGAGAAAATTTACAGGAAATTCCGATTTATTTTCTCCAAAATGTAATGACTGCATCCATCAGCTAGCATAAAAAGCCAACAGAAATTTCTCCCATATGCCATGTTTATCTCCTTTAAAAATCCAAGTTGCATATATAGAAATCTATGGATCAATTTATGAAGGTAAAAGGAGAACCTACGATAATATAAAAAACACTTTGGAACAACAAGCCTTCGCAACCAAACCCAACAACAAGTCTTTGCAACCAAAACCAATAACAAGTCTTCGCAACCAAAACCAATAACAAGCCTTCGCAACACTGAAGTGAATTTGGGAAGAGAAAGGTTCGCAAGTACCCACTTCTAAGTCAAATGGAAAATATCTTTCCACCTTACCTCTAGACCACTTCAACAGAAAAAATACAAGAGCGATGTTCTATACTACTACAGAAACTCCACAAGGGATTCGTAACAAGAGGTTTACCTTGTAGATTACTTCAACGAAGTAATTAGTTAAGTTTTAACAAAATATAGTTCAGAAGATCTTGAACATATTATTCAATGGAGTGGAAATCAGCATGCGACATCTTCAATTTAAATACAGCTCCATGGCGCGAGATACTCAGGAGGACCGTGTTTGAAAGAAAAGGATAAGCAAGTTCAGAAACAAGTGAAAGCAAAAATTGCAAGAAAATCATGGCATGAAGCAAGACTTTGTTACGTTTAGCACAATGGCTTACCAAAGGTGGAAACAGATACATCCACCATATTAAAATGCAACTGTAGCAGTAATGACCATGACATCCCTAACAAATAAACATCTAGTCGATGGCAGATGATGCACCAGTTAAAGCAGCTTTCTTCCCAGAGATCAACTGGGTGGAAAGTGCTCAATTGAACAAAAAATTCGGTACTTGGGTGTCTTGACCTTATTATATGATATATTGTGCGGCAACATACCAGGGTAAAGGGCACATTAAACTTTAGCTCCAAAAAAGAAAATGTTAATCAGAAAAGAGCTATGTAGGGTGTCTACAAGGGTAATTGGACGGGGTATAGGCTTTCAATTTTCCATGAAAGCATTCTGATAGACTTGATTACATAAAAAGATTTACACAATAGCTCATAGCCAAGAAAAAAATTCAAGCTATTCAAAACCTTCACAGAAGAAACAGAAAACAAATATTTTTGTGTAAAAGAAAAAACAGGTGATTATCAGTGTTTTAATGGTGCTTTAGAGGCAGAAAAGGGGGCGCATGGGAGTGCCGTCGCAACCCTGGCCGCCGAAATCTAACCCTTAAAGGGGTTCTTGACGGCGGACCTCCGGCAAAAGATTACAAGCTGAGGGTGCTGCTTTGCACCCCCAGATTTGACAACGATGACGAGATCTTCGTTCAGGACATCTTAATTTCGTACCGCGTAATCGGAACCGGTGAAGAAAGAGTTTAGATTCAGAATTGAATTGGCGAAAAATCCAAGCGAGAAGTAGAAATTAAAAAGCAAGAAGAAAAGATTACCTGAATTGAGGAAGGAAATCGAAAGAGAAGGGGAAAGAAGATGGGAGCGAGGAAAGAGGAAGGAGATTGAGGTGTAATTAACCATATAACCTTTTGTCAAGGTCAGTCGGGCCGGTAGATAAATTTTTCTACAATATTATGAGGTTAACATTCATTTTAAGGTTTTATTCATGGTTTATGTTATAGTTTTTAGTTTATGAATCAGTGGATAAATTTAGATTATTAGAATAATAACATCGTGTAGATATTTGATGAAGGCTCGGATCGTTTGGTTATAGTTATTCTGTTGGTATTGGTAGCTTTGTCTATAATTTTTTATTTTTGAAATAATTATTTTTTTAATAATTAATAAACCCCAATACTTTCTATAATGAGGAGATGAACTTTTTAAAAATCAAAATAGAGGCTTCTTGATTCTTTTTATTTGCATGAATCTAAAATTGATAAGTAGGAATTTTCGATTGTGCTATAATGTAATATATTGATTGTGATGTTAAATATTTCGTTTTTTTATCAAGATCATGACAATCTTAAGCCCCTCTCGTGATAAGTATAGACTTTTATAGAAGTAAAAATTAGAGCTTAATGTGGGAATGTTAACTTGATAAAACTCAAGAGTATTACAATTAGTGGTCACATAAATTAAGTTAGACCCGTTAGGTAAATTTGGAAAATACGATTAAGATAGTTTCATCTACCAATATGTCTTGCGTAAATATAAACTATATAAATGAAAAGTTTACATTGGTTTGTTGGTAACACTACAATCAATTATAAGGAAAACCTTTATTAGTCAATTTATTAGAGAAAAATTTGATCCTCCAAATTTGCTCGTTGATGAATACATTATTCTTTTATTTTGCCATGCTACATTTATTCTAGTACACTTGTTAAATATACGCTAATATAATAAGAGAGAATTTTTTTGTTAATTACAAATAAATATTGCATTTTGAAGTTTCGCCGCCATATTTGATCTCTTGGTATTCAAATACTAAAGGAAATCATTAAGTTGCTAAACTGAAGAAATTAACTTTAAGGAACACTGGAACTTTTTGGATCTAGCATTCTGATAAAATACAAACTGTTTTTCATTTTTTACACACAAAAAAAACTGTACATCAGTCAAATAAAACAATCACATCACATTTTAGAAGAACTAGAGCTATCATTTACTGAGTACTAATGTGTCCATTTGTTGAGACACCCTTGAGGGTAAAGAATTTTCCCTCAAACTCTAATAAGATGAGCAATTCATTCTGTGATATGATTTTGCAATCCTATTCATCAGATTTAAGAATATAAGCACATGTAATTGTTGGTGGCTTTCCTACTCAAACCACTGAGCTCGTATAATCTTTTAGCATACCCTTATATTTATTCGAATTGTCTCTTTTACCATGCAATGATGGCATGTACGAAGCAAAATGTATTTCCATATCATGAAAAATAATAGGCTTCTTTCTTTTATCGTCCAACGTAAGTAAATAGAACAGCCAAAACTGTGTAATAATGAGAAAAGAATCCATTTGTGATGAATAGAGAGCAAAATAATGGAGGAAAGTAAAGGTAAAACAAAAAAAATAAGAGGAAAGGGCACCTGCAAACAACAAGAGCACATAAGTAGTGGTAGCAATTGCAGTACAAAGGGTAAGGTGGAAATGGGCCAACTGTGTACACCATGTGAATGAAAGCAGTAAATGAAAGTAACTTCACATTATTGTACTTGCATCAAATTAAAGTATGTAGATATACATGTAGGACAAAATGGTTATCCAATGATTCAACCCAAAATAAAGAGGATGGGCTACTCTATGCACATGTAGATGTAGTAGCCTAAGACTTTAAAAGTAGGAATTGAAAATCAATAAATATTTGGTTTATGAAAGGAACAAGACAGGGCACTATGAAGAGATAGGAAAAATTCAATAATTGTTAGTGACATCTCATCAATCTCAATTGCTAAATTTGCCTATACTTTTCTTCTTTAATTGTTAACAAGTATGTGTAATTGATTCCTAGTTTATTGCACAAACTTGTTCGATAAAACTGTGTTGGTTATGTAAGATGGTTATGAGTTTGTGGCATATTGGATTAACACCCACATGTTAACTAAGAAACCTTACCTGAGTTGGCAAGATTGCAGCACCTAATTTCCATAGGAAATGTTTCACCGGAACTGGAACTGACAGGGACCATAACTCAATCCAGCTTCCTTGCTTCAACATTGGAGATAACAACCTCATGCATTTTGCCAAATTATAGTATACAGATTTAACCCACTACTGCCCCCTTCCTATCAATTACCCAAATAAAGAGTGTCCTCATTCTTTTGAAAACTTTGTGGGATTATCTTATCATGTGACACTTCCTGCTAAAAAATTGTCTCATTTGGGCTTACATTAAATGGAAAAA
>CAOJBJ010346703.1:0-15481 GCA_948291685.1 Euphorbia celastroides | reverse complement strand
CGGATGCATTAAGTCTTTGTTGGTCCCTTAGGGGTGTATGGATCGGGTCAGAGGGGGGCTGAATGACCCTTTTTCACGGAAATCAATTGGCAATTTAGAATTTAGTTTTGGTTCCGGACTCAACAAAGATAGATGCAAACATATTAAGAACTTTTAACTTTAAATTGCACAAAAATTGATTTTATCCTAGTTCGGTCTCGCCTACTCCAGTCCCAAAAACTCTTGTTGGGCTTTAATCAACTAATGAATTCCTTTACGGGCAGAAATTAAGCCTTTTACAAGTTGTCTCCGAAAAGTACCCCTTTCCGGATGTAGGATATACCACTAAACTCTCACCAGCTTAGCTAAGTCCTTTTCTCAGGGATATAACGTCTCTAATCTCTCACCGGATCTAGAAACTAAGTCCCACTTTTCAATCCCCCGATGGAAAAGATTTACAACTGATTTTCACTTAAAAAATTTTCTAACCAATTTGAAATGGAGCTTTGTTCTCTTGAGTTTTGAAAACCGATTGCTTTTTGAAATTGTTTCGCTCTTGAAAGCTTGAAAGAATCAGCAACTTCTTCTGGTCTCCAACTTCAGTATTTATAGGTTGAGCAATAAATGCGACCGTTGGAGGGGATTCAATCTGATCCGTTGATGAAACTAAATCTAGGCGCATTCGGACCATTCCTTTGGCCATTAGACACAATTTAATGCCCGTTTGAAATTGGGATTAGTGCGCCAGTAGATGATCATAGGATTTCAGACCAATTCCTTAATCTGAAGAACATCCTTGTGCTTTCTGAATCGGCAGTGGTCTTCACGCACTCCGGCATTGGTTGGTTGGTGACTTTATGTCACTGTCACCATGCTGCTTTTGTTCTTTAGTGCTTCTCTCTTCATTTAATGCTCCTTGAAGATCAGATATGATCTTTTCTCGTACACGTGGACATTTCGAATTTGTTTGAGACCGGGTCCATTTCTGTCCACGTGGATACCGTATCTTTTCCTTGTCAGTTGTTATTCCGGATTCGTCTGGATCTGGATCTGGATCTCTTCCTTGGCCTCTTATCTTGGATTTTTTTTATCTTCAAACTATCTTTGAAGTGGATCGGATCTTGACTTCGGATCTTCATCTTTGGTGAGCCACTTCCAACATTCCAAATATTCAACTAGTATATAGTTTTCATGTTTCAAAATATGGTTTTTATTATATAATTCACATCCTAAGTAGATTTATAATTCTAATATATTTAAAAGATAGAAAATATAATATCAAACGCACTCCGCCCAAATCAAGATCCAAGTCCTGCCTAAACCCTGATTAATTCCCACTCAGGATCCAAAGATTCCCTTTCGCTTGACTAGTTTCTAACGCTTTATTAATAACTTAATTTTTATTTAAAATAATTGAACTATTGTTTAATAAAAAAACATTTTTTTTGAAAATTGTCTGAAACACGCAGTCGATTTATTCTTTGTGGTTTAGAAAGACTAATCATAGGTCAAGCTAAAATTGTTATCGTACTCTTGTTTCAATAATTATTAATTAATTTATATAATTCTTTTATAAGAATTAATTTATATAATTTGACCTATTATTTAAACTTCAAAAAAAACACCATCTTGTATCCTATGTAATTCATACTATAATTTCTCTAAATATAAAAGAAGTTTAAACTATAACTTTTAAATCTACATCGCACCAATGTGACAATCTATAGGATTTGAAGTCAATTCCAATCCCTTTCTTTATGTGATTTAGAATAAAAATAATATTAGGATAACAAACTATGCTCTTAATAACTTTGAGTAGAAGCAAAAAATGTGATGTAAATTTACACCATAAAATTATAAAAATATGTGTTTAATGATAAAATTTGCTATTATTTTGGTTGAATTTTCATTACCACAAAAAATGCGAATATATCATACTCCAGAAAAAACAAAATATCTAACATCACCGTATTTTATTTTCGAGAAGATAATCTGACTTCATAATTTAATGAAAAGTAAAAGCCATATTCCCAGTATGCATAAAATAACAAAATTCTTTGTCATGCACGTAACATCTCATTTATTGTAAAAGCAACCAGCAAACTCCGCTTTATATTTTTTATGAGTTGGTTTGACTAATATCAGTGTAATTATCAGTGTAATTAAATCGGATCACGGTTTAACATGTTCCAAACTGTGGTTTAATAGATTTTTTTTAGGTTTAATATTCAATTTGGTACTTCAACTTGTCCAGAAAAACTTTCCCGGTACCCAAATTTTAAAAATGACTATGTAGGTACCTCAACTTTCAAAAAATGAACTATTTTACTATCTCGGTATCACGTGTCAAATTTTGGTTAGTGAGTCAACAGTCAAAGGTTGACTTTTTTTTAAAAAAAGTCAACTCACCAAATACCGACAAGTGGCACTGAAGTAGTGAAATGTTGCACTTTTTGAAAGTTGAGGTACCTAAACGGTTATTTTTTGAAAGGTTGAATACCTACGGGGTCATTTTTAAAGTTTGGGTATCGGAAAGGTTTTTCTGGACAAGTTGGAGTATCAAAGTGAGTATTAGGCTATTTTTTATAAAATTTTTAAAATATTATCTATTAAATATAATTTATACATAATATGTATTGTATAGATATATAAAAGTATAATGCTCGTTTTGGTACTCAAGTAAAAAATTTCATAACTACTTCAACTATTAAAATGATTTCATAGGTACGTCAACTTTGAGAAGTGAACTAAATTACTACCTCAATACCACGTGTCAATATTTGGTTGGTTTGATTCTTTAAAAGATGTTATTTTTTTATTTTCTCTCTTTAACTAGAAGTTAACACACGGCATTGAGGAAGTAAAATTGTGCACTTTTGAAAGTTAAGGTTGATATTGGATCACTGTTTTATGCTGTTTTGGTCTGGTTCATTGATTAATATAGATATGCATATTTTATTAACAGGTTTTTAAAATTGTTGTCGATGAATTATTATTTGAGTTAGTCAGCAGTTTATAAGTTACTCCATCCCCTTTTAATTAATTGACTTTTTGATGGCTGTTTTTTCTTTCAAATTAATTGGTGTTTTCACGTTCCAATGCATTATGCGTCATTTCCTCCCTCAGCCTTAACAATTTTTTATCTAATCATCTTTGAACAAAATTAATGCTAGTTTGTTTTGGTCAATAAAAACTTACTTATGTAATAAGAAGAGATAATGTAGCTTTTGTAATTGGCCATCTCTGGCATATGCGTCTTGGACATCCTTCTGCTCAACGTCTCAAATTAGCTACTTCCTTACTTGCTTTGAATAAAGATTTAGCAATTAGTGAATGTACCGTATGTCCTATTGCTAAACAATCAAGATTACCATTTAAAAGCAGTAAAATTTCATCTTTTGTTCCTTTTGAATTGTTACATTGCGATATTTGAGGACCTCATCGAATCCCTACTCATTTTGGTGCTCGTTTCTTTCTCACTGTTGTTGAAGATTTTACCAGGTGTACTTGGGTTTATCTTATGGTACATAAATATGAAACGCATGATCTTATCCGAGCATTTGTCACATTTGTCCAAACTCAATTCCAGTCCACTGTAAAGAAAATTCGAGTTGATAATGGATCAGAATTTCTATCCATGCATTCTTATTTTCTTAATAATGGAATAGAATGTCAGCAAACTTGCGTTTATACTCCCCAACAAAATGGGGTTGTAGAACGTAAACACAGACATATATTAAATGTTGCTAGGTCCCTTATGTATCAATCTCAACTTCCATTACCTTTCTGGGACGATGTTGTCATGACGTCAGTTTATCTCATCAATAGAATTCCCTCTCCTTTACTGCACAACAAGTCTCCATTCGAATTGCTTTACCGAAAACCACCAACACTCACCTATCTCAAAGTATTCGGTTGCCTTAGCTACGCTACTGTCATTCAACCCAAGCACAAATTTTATCATCATGCTCGACAGGCGGTTTTCGTTGAATATCCTACTGCA
Organism: Euphorbia celastroides; assembly: GCA_948291685.1. Lineage (NCBI taxonomy): Eukaryota > Viridiplantae > Streptophyta > Magnoliopsida > Malpighiales > Euphorbiaceae > Euphorbia > Euphorbia celastroides. The sequence goes on along the minus strand of CAOJBJ010346703.1, from coordinate 11,499 downwards.
CAAAAAGGATATTGCTTATTCGATCTTACTTCTAAAAAATATTTTGTCAGTCATGATGTTGTGTTCCATGAACACACATTCTCTTTTTTCAATAAAACTAATAGTACAACTTCAGCACCTCCAATCATCCCATTCCTTCCAAATTTGGGACTTGACACTCCAGCAAAAAAACCCTATCATCACTCCTACTTCATCAAATCCATCTCCGCAACTGACTTCAGTTCCACCTTCATCTGAACCACAACCTCGTCATCCTTCACCAAATCCATCTCTGCAATCGTCTTCGGTTCCATCTTCACCAGAACCACAACCTTTTCAGTCCAAACGTGTTCGATATACACCTGCATGGCTCTCTGATTTTGTTGCACCTACCTGAGCTCAGTCGTCCATCTCCAATCCTAGCAAAGGTACACGTTATCCTCTTTCTCATTACTTACAATATACTTGCTTTTCACAATCTTACTACACCTTTTTGGCTAACATTACTGCCCAAAAAGAACCTTCTTCTTATGATCAGGCCATTTTAGATCTGAAGTGGCAACTTGGAATGCAAATAGAATTGACAGTGTTAGAACAAAATGGCACTTGGATTATTTAGCCATTACCATCCGGTCATCGTTCCATCGGCTGCAGATGGGTTTAGAAAATCAAATATAATTCTAATGGTGGCATTGAGCGCTATAAGGCGCGTCTTGTTGCAAACGGGTACATCCAAGTTGAAGGGGTCGATTATCGGGAAACCTTTTCTCCTACTGCCAAGCTGACCACTTTGCGATGTTTAATTGCAGTTGCAGCGGCACAAAATTGGTATACTCATCAGCTTGATGTGAAAAATGCCTTCTTACATAGAGACTTGCATGAAATAGTCTATATGGATATCCCACCTGGACTTCACTGACAGTGGGAGAACTTAGTGTGTCGGCTTCGTAAATCTCTTTATGGATTAAAACAAGCATCCCATAATTGGTTTTCAACCTTTTCTAATGTTACTCAGGCAGCATGATATCGACAATCCAAGGCTGGTTATTCTTTATTTACTAGGACAGTTGGCACGTCATTTACTGCAGTACTAATCTACGTTGATGATATTTTAGTAACGGGCAATGATTTGCAGGAAGCCTCACGCCTCAAAGATTCTTTACTCAACCATTTTCGCATTAAGGACCTCAGAGACTTAAAATATTTTTTAGGTCTTGAATTTGTAAGGTCGAAGCAGGGAATTTTTATGTCACAAAGAAAGTATGCGCTTGACATCTTGGATGATGCTGGATTGACTGGATCCCATCCCGAAAAATTTCCAATGGAGCAACATTTGAAGCTTACAGCGGAAGATAGCGAATTGTTGCAAAATCCGACTCCTTACCGTCGACTTGTCGGAAGACTAATTTATCTTACAGTCACTAGACCAGATGTTGTTTATGTCGTTCGAATGTTGAGTCAATTTATGTAGAGTCCGAAAAAGCCACATTGGGATGCTGTCATACGAGTACTTAGATATGTCAAAGGCACTCCTGGACAAGGCTTAATGTTCTCAACAACATGTGATCTTCAGTTAAAGGCGTATTGTGTTTCTGATTGGGGTGGCTGTTGTGCCACTCGTCGTTCAATTAGTGGATACCGTGTCTTTCTGGGGCAATCCTTGATCTCTTGGAAGTCAAAGAAATAATCAAATGTCTCTCGATCATCAGCTGAGGCCGAGTATAGAGCTATGGCTAACGCTTGCCTGGAGCTTACATGGTTACGATATCTTCTGCAAGATTTGAAAGTTTCTGTTGATGCGCCTGCATCGTTGCATTGTGATAATCAGGTTGCTTTACACATTGTCGCTAATCCTGTCTTTCATGAGAGGACAAAACACATTAAGATAGATTGTCACATTGTGCATGAAAAGATGCAAGCCGGAGTCATTCGTCCCTCATATGTACCAACACGTTACCAATTAGCGGACATCTTCACAAAGGCTTTAGGCAAGGACCAATTCGTGTTCTTGTGAGACAAGTTGGGAGTTCGAGATCTTCACTCACCATATTGAGGGTAGCATTGAGATTTATCCTTTCCTTTATTGTAATTATTTAATTTGGAATGTATATCACTAATTGATACTAATTGATATTTGATACAATTAGTTAGCTTGATTTATGGAGAATATCGATCTCCTCTTTGTATAAATTCATGTAATCCTGTATTGATCAATATACATTCTTCTTCACAAGATTTCACATCCTTGGAACGAACTTGACGACCCTTTTTGCATGTCATCTAACTCAAACTCAACAAATAGCTCGGCATTATTATATTGCGGAATATTATCCAAATTTCGATGGATAAAGTCTATGCCGTCATCCCCGCTAATATCAGTGTGACCAAAACAATTTGGAGAAATGGGATACTTGTACACGATCTTTGTTACCCTCTCATTTACTCCAAAGCCAATCTCTGTCGATATTTTCCAAAGAAGACTTTGAAACGATGGCTTTCTTTTTACTTTGAAACGTATTGCTCTCGTCGTTGGGCTTGAAATATCATACTCAAATCCAACATTGCTAAATTGCATGCGTCCACCCCAATATAAGATGTAATGGTTACTTCCCGGCATTTTTCTACACAAAAGGATGTCAAAATGCAATAAAATCAAATTTAGACAAGCAAAAAGTAGATATTACAACCCATAATATATGTATTTATTTAGGGTTTGTTTGGGGCTGCTTTCTCAAGCTGCGTTTCCTGAAAGCTCCATTTTGAAGCTTCCCTAAAAGCAACAGATTATAGTTTTGAGAAAGCTGTTTTGGCAGTTCTCAACTTTTTGATATAAAGGATCAAAATGCACTATTAAAATAAAAAAAATGATGTTATATGAAAAGTTTATGATACCAACTTTTAGGAACAACAGCTCTAACAGCAATGTCAAACACACCCTTACACATCAAAATTATAAAAAAAAAAATACTTCTCATACATTGTTGCAATTGGGATTACTTTTATGGCATATTACCATCTTTCAATATACACCTCCTTGTAAAATTTTATACGTATAAATCATATATATGGATGGCCTCTTTCTATTATTTAGAGAGTGACTTTAAGTTTCAAATTTTGTAAAAGTCATATATATTTGTTGTGTTTAATAAAGAATGCAGTTCTTGACATAAATTTAGCTAGGGCATATATATTAAAATAACATGACAATTATATCGAAAGCCATATAAGTGCATACTTATAATTTACTAAAATTATTTACGTCCACTTATTAATTTATTCAACAATTAAATATGAGAAGAATGCAAAATTTCCGACTCTCCATATAATTTGATAAGGTACTAAGCAGTAAGCGAGAAAGAAGAAAATGGCCCCAAAGTTAAAAATTTGGGAAGTCAAAATATTCATTTTCGTAAGACCTAGTAACCAAATCATGGATCACCACGTGTACCATCATAGCACTTGGAAAACATGTTACGTTAATTGGCATAAAAAGCACGTAAAAATAGCATGCACAAAAGCATCTAACAGATTACCAAAACAATTAATTAATGAATGATCAATAATTAAAGATAGTTATAATGAGACCAAATTAAAAAATTTCTTCAAGAGATTAACTTTCAAGTTGTTGTTTTCCTGGTTTCTATTGACGGGATGAACTTTTTGAAAAGAGGGTGAAAATTAGTTTTAATCATACATACAACAGCAAAAAAAAAACATGTTACATTTGTTTGGCATAAAAAGAATATACTATATCATCTAAATACTTACCAAAACAATTAATTGTATCTTTATATATCTTCTTTTAAGTCCAAAATTTTAATATTGGAAAGTTCTAAAATAGCAGTAATGGAAAAATACATTCCATTTATTAGTTATTACTTATTACTGAACAATATATGCACTTACCTGCTCCTAACTCAAAGAAAACTATTCATTAAACTATAATTTTGGTTTTGAAAAGTACCTAATTGTAGCTTTACTTGACAAACCTGCAAAATAAAGAAAGAAAATCACTCAGTCAAAAAACCGGAAGTCAAAAATCCGGATATTTACCTTGTAATCGGAACTTTATATTTCATTTTCATTTTAACAAGTAACTGAATCACTTACTTTTGGTTTTACAATATTAATAGTAACAAAACTGAACTATGTATTCCGTAGTTGTTTTGTTCATAAAACGGATTCCGGTTTTATGTACAGCGAATCTGACAAGACAAAAACCGAAACTTATAGATCCGACTTTGTTTCAAAAGGAAACCGAAAATTTTATATATTGTTTTGTTTGTGGTTAAAACAACATTAGTTTGGGAATTATTTGCTAACCAGACACCATACTGGTATTTTTTTTGTTCCAACAGCATTATTTTGGATCAAAATCCCAGAAATTTGCCCATTTTTGTAATATATTAAATATTATCTCTGTTTTTTAATAAGTATCAGTTTTTACATGTTCATCAATATCAAGATAACATTAAATAGCACCATAAAAATATTAATATGCCCCTAATTAAAGTAGAGGACAAAGTAATACACGACTATTTATTATTCTTTTTTGTCTTTTACTAGGGATAAAGTAAGTTAACATCTCATTTAAAATTGAAAATGAAATTTAATAAAAAAATTGCACATCTCTAAAAAAAATGACACTTATTAAAAAAAAACAGAGGAAGGAATATACCTACTTCCAAGAATCAAGCAATAGTAATATATCAACTATCACAGAAATTCCAATATATCAACTATCATGCGAAATAAATTGCAAAACAAAGAATTCTATACAACAAATTTAAACATAAGCCCATGAGCTACGTACCTTAACTTGAGATCCAGAAGATACCTAAAAAATTTATTAACTTAAGATCCAGAAGATACCTAAAAAAATTATTAACTTGAATCATGCTATCTGCAACAATAATACAAATTAACAAAAACAGTAAAGTGAAAAAAGTTACCTTGATTATGTTGATAACTTATCATGAAGTATAAGAAGACAAGTGCTTTGGGAGATCTAAAATTAAGAGTTGCAGAAATAGAAAAAATGGAGTTGGGATTTAGAGAGGAAAGAAGTAAAGGGGTTAAAATGTGAAATACTATGAAGCTTGAAGATAACTGATATCAATAATATAAGTTTTGTTCCACATTCCGGTTTCTGACAATTTTTTAATGAAACGGAATTTTGTGTTCCGGTTTTTGACAATTTTTTTAATGAAAACAAAATTTTGTATTTCGGTTTCTGACATTTTTTAAAGGCACCGAAAATTTATATTCCGGCTCTTGACATTTTTTGTACTCCAGTTTGTGACATTTTGTAATTGACACAGCAATTTGGATTCCGGTTTCTGAATATTTTTTGATATTTTTAATAGACCTAGCCACGGGGCCGCCTAACCTACCTTAATTCGTAGTGTTTAAGATGAGTTTGGGAGCTATGCTTCAATTAAGCCCCTCCAACTTAAATCCTATGAAACCCACAAACTAAATAATTTGCGTTTGAGAGTACTCACGATGAGCAGTCTGGATTACATAATTTCTTTATATAATAATATTTTTTATATAATATTATATTATTTAAGGTTAAAATTAGATATTATTAATTTTTTTTTTTGAAAAGCCAGATATTACTAACATAAAAAGAGTTTGTTCCATTTCTATTTGTTATAATAATCATACTGTTATATGTATTTGTGTATAAAATATTATAATATCAACAATGAGGATAAAAGTTTTAACGTATAATTATTTTATTATTAATAATATTTTTGTAATTTAATACAAAATCCAACACAATTAAGCCCAAAGTTAGGTCATATTCTCTTCAAATTTTAAAACCTGAACTGAACTGAACTGAATTTAATGGACCTGAAGTGAACGGAACTGAACATAACTTAACTGAATTCAACTTAACTTAACTTAATTTGTTTATATTACTTTTCAATTAAAATTAGTGAACGTAACCTGAATTGAACTGAAATTAACTGAACTTAATAAATCTTACCTGAAGTGAACTGAACCAAATTGAAGGTGAAGAGAACAGGATCTTAACCTAATTCAAGTCCAAAAACTATTCAAGCATATTAAACCCCATTTGAAATTAGCACTTTAAATATAACAAGTCCAACTTACACCAAGGCCAACCCTACACGTAAAAATAAGAAGGCCAAATGCATAAATACACATTCAAGTTGACATTTTTCGCTCGTTACACATTCCAAATTTGAAAAGTCATATTACCCTCTTCAAGTTAGCAAAAACAGATCAATTCTCCCCTCTCAATTCCACGTGTCAAAATATGATTAGTTTGACTTTTCAAATATATCATTTCTTTGACTTTTATATATCCAACTAGAAGTTGACAATGTGGTATTTAGGATTGAAAACGGGGCGGGGAATCCACGAACCCGATGGGGACCCGTCTTGATAAGACTGGAGAATCCCTGAACCCGATCTTTAATGAAATGGGGATGGGGATACCATTCCCTGTACCGAAAAATCCCCAAACCCGACCCGAAAATTCCCCATTGGAGATACTAGAAAAAATTCCCGATTATACCTATTATTTATAATTCATATATTAATAAAATAATCATTCATGTAATATAAAACTAAATATATTTATTAGATAGCCAATTAATCCCCGATTTTAGTTGAACATTTTAGTTGTATTGTAAGGATTGGAATTTATTTGTGCTTGATGTGTAAACTTTTTATACGTATTTGAATTTGTTAAGACTTTTGAACAAATTTTTTTATTGGGGATTTGGAGAAACCCCGGTAGGGAATCCCCGATAGCATATTGGAGAAAATTCTGTCCTTGAAACCTTAATGGGGACAGGGAATGCAATTCCCGACCCAATAAACCCCATTTTCAACCCTAGTAATAATTTGGTTCGGATATTTAATATAATCAGTTTGGATTGGATAATGAAAATTATGTATTTCGCTTAATTGGTTTGGTTCGGATTTTTTTTGAAGAAATATGAAGAAACCAAACCAAACCGAAATACATGTAATATAAATTTTTGTGTATATGTATGTATATTAATAAGATAAAAAGTTATATATAATATAAAATATATATGATATTATGTAATATTTTTACATGGTCCATTAATTACGATCCATTAGTTAATGATTTTGGTTTTTATTTATAGTATTTATTTAATTTTTTGGCCCAAATTTTTGCAAGTTTGACACTTTATTAATATAAATTTGGATTGGATTGGTTTTTAACCAAATCAAATTTTTATTTAGATTTGGTTTTAATATTGTTCAGTTTGGTTCGGATAAAAAAATTTTACTTATTTAAATATTACTTCATTTGATTTGGATTATTTTAGTTCGGTTTCGACCGAATTCTTAGCCTTTGAAATTGAGTAGCGTGGGAATCTTTTTGCTGCTCAGGCTGCAACTTTACTTTTTCGGTCAAAGCTGAAACCAATTGTCTGTTGTTTTTAAATGGAATCCAATGTTTTTTACCCGACCAAATGGACAATTGTACCATTTTAATAAGTTGGAAGTAGAGGTCATCACGTAGGCTGGTTGGGTTTAGTCGAATTTTTAGTAAAAGATACTAATTCAAATCTGGTCAAGTTCATATTTAAAACTTCGGATTCGATCCAAAGCTCGTTAATAATTTTATTTTATTATTAAATAAATTATAAAAAAATTCTATATAAATTTTACATCTAAATATATATAATATAATAAAATTCTTAAAAATATAGTTAATAATTTAGTAAATTAATATTAAAATTAACATATAAACTTTTAAACATAATATAAAAATATAAAATAAATATATTTTTTATTTGTCGAGTCGGGCTCGGGTATCTATACAAAAACTAAGCACGACCCATAGAATTTCGGGCTTTTGCGGGCTCGAGCTCGGACCGGGCTTTATATTAAAAGGCATATCCAAACCCAACCATTTTAAGCGAGCTTTTGCGGGCTCGGACTCGGATCGGACTGAATGGGTAGCCGGCCGTGAACACCTCTAGTTGGAAGTACTAGAAATGAGAATGTCATTTTGGGCATTTCACGTACATGAAATTAAATGTATATGCGCGACATCGGTACTGTGTATGTATTATGTCTAAGTATGGTAAACATATAGCCCTGATTTAATTTAGTGGTGTAGCTTACTCGATTGATCAAGGAATAAACTTAAAAAATGCCCACCTAGTATCACTGTTTTTCAAAGAAATAGTTGTAAATTTTTACTTAAAAAGTGTAGTTTTAAAACATAGAAAAAAATTATAATAAATTTTTACTTAAAAAGTGTAGTCTTACAAACGATATTTAGAATAATGTAACATTTCTGTAATTTAACTATATCATATAAGAATTATAATAAAAATTTGAGTAATTTTCGAAATTCTTCATTTTGTTACAATTTTTAAAATTTATATTTCATTAGAAAATATTTTGCACCTTAAAAAAATCTATTTTTTTATTGCTAAGATGTATTGTATTTTTTATCAATTAAACTACAAATTTCCAAATTAAAATAAATAATATTACTCATTTTTGTCACACCTATTAGACCTGGGCATGAAGCTCAAGGCCCGCGAGGCCCGGCCGAACCCGGGGGTAATTAGGTCGGGCTTGGAAAAGGATTTTGAAATTAAAATCCGGCCGAATCCGAGCTCGTTTAGGCCCGAATAATGCACGGATTGGGCTTGGTTTATATATTAAATCTCAAGCCCGGACTGCTCGGACCGATATGGTGTAAAAATATGTTAAATCAATAATATATTTAATATATTTCTTACAAATAATTTTAATGTAGTCATCAAATTTAACTATACTTGAATTTTTTCATAAAATTTAGATGCTAAATGAAATTTAGTTCTAAATATTTCAATTTAGTTTGATATTTTTTTTAAATAATTACATGTTTAATAAATTTTAAAATATAAAATATTTTTATTAAAATTATTTTCTAGGTCCGTGGGCCGAGCTTAGGTTTTTATTTTTCAATAAAGATCTGGCTCGGCCCGAGCCTGAATTTTATTTTATATACAATAGGCTGTGTTTGGGTTATGTGTTTTTTAGTGAAGCCCGACTAGACCCGGCCCGTGTCCGGGTCTCATATTCAATATGGAGATCTTTTTTATCCTTTTTTTGGCTAAATTTTAGAACCACAAACTCTTTTTTGAAAAAGAAATTGGACGGATACATTTTTTAAAAACACCAAAACTATAAGGATGACTTTTGAAGTTAGCCTATATTTAGCTTTTTTTAAATAACTAGTGCTCCATTTTAATTTTTCAATGTTTTTCTTTTTATTTGTTAATATAAATTTCTAATGTAACTTTAAATTATTTTTATAGTTTATTCTTGATGTAATGAAAAGATGTTCAGAAAGAGTAAAACTTAATTTCCTTTCGTGTAAAATATAAATAAAAGATATTGAAAATATTGCTTCTTTAAATTTCCAACTAGTTTATAAATCAAATTTTCCAACTAGTTTCGTTTTTTGTAGAAAGACCACTGTACTACTATATGGGCAGCCCAAGTAGACAATAAACTTTAGGCCAAGGCCTAAAACCCAATAAATCAGTAAGTCCATGTTTCACATTTGTAAGTTCTTCATGTTTCTATGTTTACAAAAGATTTTATATTTATATTGAGAATTTACGCTTTATAAGGTAGAAAAATTCTCACTTCATTTCGGGTTCCAATTTTGAATCCCAAATGGCTCACGAATGATCGTAATAGGTAAGCAACTAAGCATACACATGTAGATAATTCAATAGTATTTGCTCATGTTCTAAAATGTTTGAAAAGAGTCAAATGGAATATTTCTCTTTCTTCTTTGCCTATAAAAAAATAAAATGATTGTAAGTGAATCTCTAATAGATATGTTATTTTAACACAAAAGTAAAATGGACATTGAATTATGAAATAGTTTTACGAAATATCTTATAATTATTCTTCTAATATGACGCTATTTTAAATTTTAAGCATTAGTATTTATTTGACCCTCTGCAATTAAATAATAATATAGAAATTTAAATAATAATGTTATGATGGTTAATTAAAGGTCATAAAATAAATTATTTATTTTTTAAAAGATACTTTTCTACCCAAACAAGCCGTTGTAGTTATAGTTTAAAACTTTTTTATCTATATTAACACACAATGATTAGTAATTCTATTTTATATGACACAAGAGATTATAAAGTTACTTTGTTTTTCACATATTATGTTTATTTTACTGCTATCAATTATTGAATATATATGCTACATTGTTTAATTTAAGGTTTAATACTCACTTTGGTACCTAAACTATACCTGAAAATCATCTCAGGTATCCAAACTATTAAAGTGTCCCGATATGTACCCAACTTTCAAAAAAAGACCGCGTAGGTACCTCAAACATTCAAAAAGTGAACATTTTATTACCTTAGTGCTACATGTCAACATTTGGTGAGTTTGACTTTTTCACATTTGATGAGTTTGACTTTTTTTAAAAAAGTCAAACTTTTACTTTTGACTGACCAACTAGAAGTTGACACGTGGCACTGATAGATTGCATTTTTTAAAGTTTGAGTATTTATAGTCATTTTAAGAGTTTGGGTACTGAAACATATCTTATAAGTTAAAGTACAAAATGAGCATTCAGATTAAAAAAATCTAATAATACTATAGATCAGGGTTTTCAGACTCAAACCGGACCGGTCAGTCAGACCCGGTCAACATCCGGTTGAACTGCTGTCGGTTCAAACCCGACGGTTCAATCACTACCGGTTCTTGATAATTTTAAAGTTTAAAAGAAATTTTTGAGGTTAGTGGGGTTTGGACCTTAGAGGTCTTACATGTTAATCACATACTTTACCAATTGAGCCAAGTTTTTCAATTGATAATAATTTTCATATTATATTTTTATAGAATAAGAAGTTATTGATTTATTTTAAATGAAATATTTTTTTGGATTTCTACCATATATTTATCTAATAATTTTATTCAAATATTTTTTACTAAAATGTTTATTGATACTAAAGTCAAAATTATAAATTACTACATAAAAATATAATTAAAAATCAAATTTGTAATTTTTTTAACTATGGTTCGATTTTAATTAAATGCAACGTAATACCAGATAAGTATTTTATTATTCCATCATAATATATTTGTTGTTATGTTTCTTATTAGATCAATGAACATTAAGCATTGTGTTGGTCCCCTTTAGCTTAATAGCACATGTCAGAGGGGGGGGTGAATGACTTTTACAAGTTAAAAAAAACGTTTTAATTTCAGTCTTTATAAGATTATCGTTTTGCCCCTTCTGATCAGCGACGAAGAAATGTCTTCGCTGATACTGACACAGCGACGCTGAGAATGTTAAGTCTCAGCGAAGTTTTTCAGTGACTGGATTTTAAGTGCAATTTGAATGCAGCACTGATATGTCAGCAAAGCTGAGTGATCAGTGGGTTAGTGAGTAAAAAGCAAAGTAAGAGAAATCACCAGCGCAATATATCCTGGTTCGGCTACCGTCGCCTACTCCAGTCCCCGGAT
>CAOJBJ010346692.1:0-13007 GCA_948291685.1 Euphorbia celastroides | reverse complement strand
GTGATTCAACTTCTTTGGTGGTTCAGTGTACAACTTCTTCAGCGGTTTGGTGTTCATCTTCAGAGGAAAATTCCCCAACAACAACTCTTCCAAAAGCTCAACATCTCCTATTTCAGCTACAGCATGAAGAGGAGTAAGCCTCCCCTTTCCTTTAACCCGAACTAGATTCCGGTCTATATCTGCAAAACTTCTTGCAGTCTCAAAGTGTCCATTGACCAAAGCCAGATGCATAGGGCTAAGACCTTGATGGTTTAGCTTAACAGCAAGCGATGGCTTTAGGGTTGCTAACTCTATGCAAAAATGGGTTTTTCCAGCCCTATCTGCTTCGTGTAGAGGAGTGTCAACTATTGGTAACTTGTCTATATTCTCTAGGAGGTATGGATCTTTTACAAATAATTCATACAGTGCATCGATTTCGTCCATTTATTGCTACATTCTTCAACATTTTTCACCTATATATTATAGCTGATTGAGTTTGAGAGTTGACTTGTGTAGTCGTAAATTTGAAACAAGGAGGGTGTTTTAAAAGAAAATATATATAGGGAAATTCTAACAGTATGTTATTCAAATCAGCAAAAAGGAAGAAGACACCAAATATCGGTATGATACCTTATACTGTATATTGTACTACTTTTATACGGAACTTAACCTTAGCCACTATTAAGGTTTCTCACTCTCTACTAATATTTTTAAGGAAATTTAAACATGAGTCTTGTTAGACAGAATACACTAGAGTTTAATGAGTTCCTAGTTACTTTGAATACACTGGAGTTTGCTGTAGAATTTCCTTGTATCTCTTATGCAACTGATCCAGTCACAATTGTGAACGGTACCTCTAATTTAGTCCAAATGTCAAATTTATTTTTTTGTGTTGAAGTTACAGACATAAAAAAATGAAAAATCACAAACTCGTTGAGATTTTATTTAAATAATTTACCTCACAGTGCTCATAAAAATAAGAAAGAAAAACCCCAACCCACCCGAATATGTACTCAAATTTGTAATCTTTAAAATTACAGTTTCAATCTCAACTACTATAAATTCAATAATAAATAAGAAACCGCATATTCTTGTAATTTTGTTTCTCATGAGAGATATATTGTTTGTTTTTTCAGGTTAACAACCTTGTTTAATCCTTACATTTTATTGTTCATAATATTGTAAGCTCTTTTTTCTTAACCAAATCAATAAGTCATATCAACCTCGTTGGATTGTCATGTTCACTAAAGTTAAAGGTCTCTAATTTATTTCGAAAAAAAAAAATCGAACAATCCATTAATACGAATGGGCTGTTTGGCTCCTGTTAATTAACACATAAAAACAGAAGTTTCAAAAAATATTAAAGAATTTCATATTGCATTGAAATTACCGGTAAAGGTTTTCTTATCTGATTGTTTTTATTATGTGTGAAATTTCAGGGGAAGTTACTAATTTGTTGACTAATCAGTTTACTGAATTTTGTGTAACAAATGATAAACTGATCTATCAGGTAAAAAATAATTAGACCAATAAAAGGAGACGTTGGATAACACGAGGCACTTCACCATTAATTAAACTTTCTTATCCATTAGGTATATACTGGAAATTGTAGAATATTCTTTCCACTATAAATGAATATTCTTGAAAGTTCATATTTATTTACGAAGCAAATTTCGAAGCTCTTTACCTTACGTTTTGGACTTAAATACAATTTATTCAAATTTGTTTTTCGTCTCCCTTAATTATTAAAAATTACTCTTACCTCTCTGAATTTGTAAAAAGTTCATTTTACCCTTTTAAATTTGTCTAAAAAAATCCTTCAACTTTGAAATTCTACATGTGAACTTCTGATTAAATAATATTTTAAAAAGTCAAACTAATCGAAAGTTGACATGTAGTGTTTAGGTGCATAAAATGGTGCATTTTTTACAAATTGGAGAGAGTGGGAGAAACTTTTTTGTAAGTTGGCAAGAGAAACTTTTGAAAGTTCATAACGAGAGAAAATTCAGGACAAATTCAATAAAGTCCAGATACATTCCACCTTTTAACCTATATAGAGCCGATATAATGGATTGGGACTTCTATACCAACATTATATAAGATTTTCTTGAGTTAGAGATTGGTAAGTTATGTATTTAAGTTAATTGATGTCAACCATCCACCAAAGTTTTACGATTGAAATCTAATGTTGGTTGTTTTTAAGATTAAATTTTTCTTTTTTTATATTAAAAATATCTATTGTATTCTTATATTCAAGTTTGTGGTAAATGTTTTAGTTTAGTGGCTAAAATTGAAGCTGTGATCCTGTAGGTCATATGTTCGAGTCTACATCCAAGTGAAGAGGAATAAGGTTTTCCATTAATTATTATTGTACGCTCATTATGAAACAAAATTTAAAAAATTCTTATATTCAAGTCGTGAGCTTGTGATGATATTTTTTTCTTAATGCTAATTAACTAATGTAATACCAAGTGATAAATCATTTGTAATTAGAATTGAATAACATGAAATTTTAAGTTACTTTATCAAATAATTTAAATCATTTTTAACAATAACAATATATTTTTTAAAGGTATAAGGGTAGAAGAGTTATTTATGACTCAAAGCTAAAATATATATTATATATCAAATTAAATTACTGAAACTTCTTTACATACCTTTCCATATCACATATCAATATTTTCAACATTTTTATTTGCGATAGAGATATATAACATCATCCATTTATGAATAATTACTTCATTATTCATGAAAATGACATACTTACAACTTATAATAATCAAGGATTTTGTTAATCAAGTATGAGTGAATTCTAGTACTTTTTTTAAATCACATAAAACAAATAAGTTAAATTTTTTAGTTTTAATCGGATTAATTAAAATCAGTTAGGTTGAACTTTTAATTTCAATTTTTTAATTAGATAGGTACAATTTTTTTTAATGTTTTAAACTTGTCATATACAATCTAACATAATTGATCTACTAAAAAAACATTAAAGGGTGAAAAAAGAATTAAGGACTTAAGTGCTTTATATATTGTTATTCTTATATATATATATATATAACAAATATTAAGAAGTGCTTTGAATAAGCCCCAATTTGGAATCGTTTTTTTTTTTCAAATACAGAACTATAAGACTAAACATCCATAATTTGGAATCGTTTTTCTCAAACTGTTTTCTCATAAGCGTCATTGAAGCTTTTCTCAAACGCAATGGATTTGTTTTTAGAAAAAAAAATTAAACGATTCTTAATTAATTAGTATAAATAATCGATATTTATTGTTACAAGTCGAAATATAAAATTACACATGAAGTATGTGAAAAGCAACTTATGTGACAATAACTTGAACAACGATACAAAAACAAGCCCTAAATGAAAGTAGGACAAAATTAAAATTCATATAATGTCTTCAAACTGAGGTTTGTTCGTTTTTATTTAGGTGTGTAACTCAACGAGAAATTTGCTTACTTATGCAATTTCTAACGAATCAATATAACTATTCATTCTAGTATAAATTGTCATTATTTGTTCCTACAGTGAGTCAGTGACGGGCGCAAATTGGGATTGTTTAAGCAATTCACGTAATAGTTTAACTCTTGTTAATTAACTAGTCTAGTGTCCCGTGCGATGCACGGATAAATCACTAAAATTCACATGATCTAATGATTAAAAATATTTCGTTATTATGCATAACAATGAGTATTTAAATTTAAAATAAGACCAAATCTATATATCTATATATTACTAAAAAGAATTAAGTAGTTAATTACTTTTTTACCCTTATTTATTTTAAATAATTTTTTTTGGATAATAATAAAATTTAAATTATTTGGTTCATTGAATTTAAATTTTATAATTATCAATTAAGTACTATATATTAATTAAATATATACAAATTAACTTTTAAAAAATTTAATTTGATAAATAATACATCCATGCATAGCTCGGGTACTGCTCTAATGATTGAATAAAGTAACCCAATGAACTCTTGCCTTGATCCACTCTGCGCTTCGATTATGAACATGTTAATGGGCTTGGCCCTTCAATTTGATTAGTTGTTTTATCCAACTAAATTAGCTTATATTTGCATTACTATAAAAAATCTTCGATAACTACAAATGAAAAAAATAAAATAATTGTTAATTGTGTAATACTTAATGACAAATAGTTGTTTAACATGCATTTTCGTTTTAATAGTAAAATATTAATTTTGATTTATTGCATTCTAGAATGGTACGTACTTTGATAGTTTGTACCATCTTAGTTATATTTATAATTTTCTTTAATTTTATCCTGATTGGATTTGTATCATCAAACGAATTAAGTTTTTGTTTCAACATAATAAACACCTCCAATTTTCTGCAGGAATAAATGGTAACAAAAAGTTAAGGACATCATGAATACTATAATTAAAATTCATGTCGATTAAAAGAAAATCATAATTAGAATAATACAATAGGTAGCTAATATAAATAGTATATGAACAGTAGAAGCTATAGAGTGAAAAGATATTGGGGAAGCTTGTACAAAATATTTTGGGCAAAGTTCAAAAAAAGTAACATGTAGTTTTGACTTTTTATAAAACGGGTTGTGGAATTTTTTTGCAAAATGGAAATTGTAGTTTCAAAATTTTTGCAAAATATAACCTTTGACATTCGAAAAATGACCTTACATTCAATATTTTAAATAATTTAATGTTTTAATCATATAATTGTGTGTCAACTATTATTAAATTAGATAAGAAAATAGTATTTAAATTTTTTAAAATCAAAATTAAATTAATATCGTGTAACTTTATCTCCTAACTTTTGGGTCCAATGCAAAAAAAAATTTAGAAATTTGAATTTTAAATTTTTAACATTTTAAATTTTTAACAAAAGATATAACCATTCCATAACTTTTTGGATTTAAACGTAATCTTCTTTTATTAGTTTTAGAATTTGAAAATGTAATTAAAGAATTTTACAATATTTTTAATTTTAGATAATTATATAAGAACAAAGAAGTAATTGATTACTTCTTTGTTTTTATTATATATATATATATATATATATGTGTGTGTGTGTGTGTGTGAATAGCTTTATCCAGATGAGAAGTGGATTGCGCAAAGGATTTTAATGTGGTAAGTTGGGCCAAAGTTACATGGATGTTTAGTCTTATAATTCTGTATTTGACAAAAAATATATATATAAAAATTAATCTTAACATATAAACCTATAATATTTGCACTAATTATTCATTAAGAAATAAAAAAACCAAAATTATTAATGTGAAATCAAATTTAACAAGATTGATTATAGTTAATTAATGTTAAATGATTGTCAAAGATTACGTCAAAGAGTGATTGGAATTTCTTATAACTAAAAGATGTCATGAGATCGAATCATATATGAGACAGAGATACGAAAGAAATCTTTTACGTTTAATATAAGTGTGTATAATAAAATATTGAATCTATATATTTATAGAAACAATCTATATATTTTTAAAAGTAAAGAATTTCTAAATTACTATTCTACCCTTATATATTTAAAAATTTTAAAATGTCAAATTTAGAAAAAACATTAAATCAAATTCAACTGATTAATATTCACATCAATATCTTCTACAAAATATTAAGAGATAAAGCATAATAAAAAAATTAAATCAAACCCAAAAATTTAGGGGATAAAGGAAATCACACAACTATATCAATAATCCTTTTATATTTTACTAAATTTTTAAATTAAAAAATTAAAAAAATACAGTATATCACGTATATAGTATTTTGAAGAATCAAATATTAATAACAAGTGTGTGCATTATATATTGAATGATCCATCCGTCGCACGGGGCACTATGCTAGTTAAGTTTTAAAAGACCATTTTATCCATAATTTTTCTAAAAAACTTAATTTTGTGATGTTTTCTTTTATAACTTTATTGATGATAATTATATCTAAAAAAATTTTAATTTTACCCCTTCTTATGAACAATGATAAAATATTTTGAATTACTTATTTAATAAATTCAGATAATATAAAAAAATTAATTTTGTTTGTTTTTATTTTATGTAACTTTATTGATGATAATTCTATCTATTTTGTAAAAAAAATTTACCCCTTCTTATGGACAATTATAAAATATTTTAAATTACTTATTTAAATAAATTCAAATAATAAATCCGTACATCGCACATGCATGATGTTAGTTATTAATAATAAGAAAATATGATAGCACATCAAATGGAGAGAAACATAAATTTTATTTAGTTTATTTAAAAAATTGGACTACAAAAAAGTTAAATTCGAAGTTTTGAAGTTTTTTTTATTAATGTTCCTTAATACAAAACTACTGCTTTTAAGTATTTTTTCAGTTCATCTTTTATTTTTTTTTCAGAAACTTTTAATTTTATTGCCACTTAAAGTTCTTTATTCACATATTGATATATTTCTTCAAGTGTTTTTGTAAGTGAAAATTATAAGAGAACTGTAAAATCAGGGCTATAAAAAGATAGAACAATGACGGAGAAAATATGCTAAAAAAAATTAAGTGGACTGTAAAACAAAACTATAAGAACGCCATAAGTTAAAAACTACAATAAAGCAATAACAACAAGGTTATAAGGGAAAACTAAGACAATATTATGAGATCAGTATACATTGGTTCACCCGTAATGTTATGCATTAGTTAATAGTTAGTATGAAGTGTTGCATATAATAATATGTTTGAGGTAGAATTATTTGAGATTGTCCAATTAAGAATTATCGGAAATGACTTATTTTTTGGTGAAAAATGCATCCTCATCCCTAACGATTTGGATACGGGGTAAAAAATTTCTCATGTTCACGTTCACCTCATGAAAATTCATACCGAAAATTCCTTAATTTTATTGAATTCGAGAAATCTTTTGATCTTCCATATTAAGGTTTGTAGGCCACTAATAATTGGGCTTAATGAGGAATTATCCAATAGAAACCCAACTTCAATCCATTTCAATTTCGGCATCTGACCCCTCCCTCCCTCTCTTTTTCTTTCAGCACCACCGTTAATGGATGTCGCTGCGGCAACTCCGGCGACCGTGCCTCTCCACGCTCGTATGTCAGCGCCGCCGCCGGTATCTTCACGACCTTCAAGCTCTTTTCGAATTGCTTCTTCTTTTTCCCCACCTTGTTCTGTCAGAACCTCTCTCTCAACAAGCTATTTATCACCCTCCGCCGCCGGCGGGAGTGTCAATAGCGGTTTCTCCGGAATAAAACTCCGACCTAAATGTCTCAATCCGGCGTCAATTTCGAGTTCCAAAGGCAAAAGAAGTGTAATCGCTATGGTTAGTTCACTTCTCAGCTTCTACGTACCTGTCACTCTTGTCTACCTATTGTTTTAGCTTTTTTCAGTACGCAATGAAATACTTCTAATGCACTCCCTCTTCCATATGAAAAATGGATAAGGTTGTTGTTCTCTGTATTAGTGTGACTTGAGCTATTATTTATGGAGTTGAAATTAACTTCTACTCCTCGAAGCCACGAACTGTAATTTAACAGAATTTTCAGCTTCAGGCATACCAGGAAGTGGTTGGGATAACGATGTAGCTTCTCCTATGATTTTATGAAATCATTTGCTTATTTCACGAGGAATGTTAAGAATTTCACAGCGCATGAGGTTGTAAATTTAGGGAATTAAGTAGGTGTGGATAAGTGCCATGTTCCAGCCTGGGATTCT
This sequence comes from Euphorbia celastroides, assembly GCA_948291685.1. Lineage (NCBI taxonomy): Eukaryota > Viridiplantae > Streptophyta > Magnoliopsida > Malpighiales > Euphorbiaceae > Euphorbia > Euphorbia celastroides. Next base: position 5,329 of record CAOJBJ010346692.1, on the reverse strand, counting down.
GTTTTAAAATTTATCTCAATGCCCTCACATGATCGAGGAGAGGAGGAGATGTGCTTAGGGTAGGCTTAGGCCACTGGTTACGTTGACTATAAATCATATGGCTAATGATTTGAAAATCCAAGATGCTACCTTACCTCATGGGCTCATTCTGTACCATTTATTTTGGCACTCTCATTTTCTAGTTGTAGGTTCTCATTTGTATTCCCATCCTCACTGAGTTATCTTTTTACTGATTATTTGAATTGCAAATAACTGTTTCTTGTTTTTCTCCACCCTAAGACTCGGTAATGGCTTTCAACTGAGCATGATGTTTGTCGATCCCATCAGCAGATGAAATCATTTTTTTTTAATTGTCATTAAATCAGGACTCTGGAGTTCAATGGTTTAACTCTATGTGGAAATATGAAGTTGTTACAGGCATCTTTTCTAATTTTCATCATTATATTGACAATTTTAATGGAAGACTGAAAATAAATTCCTTTGCTTTATATACTTTCACAATGTGCATCTGAAGCTTTATTCTATCAGCACAGCTGATATCTACAGAACTCTACTGGGAACATCTTCTGATGGGCTGTATAATGTATTACTTATTGTGGGTTTGGAAGTCATCATACATTTCCTCCTCAATTGAGATCTTTGTTGCACATTGAAACTTAGGTAATTTATATCTATTCATTTGTTTTGCTACTCTGTTTAATCAGGTTATTCCATATACTAGGGGAAGTGCATGGGAGCAGCCTCCTCCAGACTTAGCATCATACCTGTACAAGAATCGGATTGTTTACTTAGGCATGTCTCTTGTTCCATCTGTCACAGAGTTAATACTTGCAGAGTTTCTATACCTTCAGTACGAGGATGAAGAGAAGCCTATTTACCTCTATATAAACTCTACTGGAACAACCAAGGTTTGTCCCTTGAAATAAATGTCTTTTGTCTGATAGGTGTACGCATTCTGTGAAATGCCAATTTTTTCCAGGTGTAACATGTTGCAGGCTGTTCTATAATTAATCAAACACTTCTCACTTTATATATTGATTATCGAAAGACCATGATAGTCATGTGAGCTAGACCTTCTATCCCGGTGATCTTGTTTTGCTAGTAGAATTCATGTTAACTTTCTACTTGCAGCTTCCCGGCATTTCTGCTTGTTGAAATATGTTACTTGATTTAAAGTTGATAAACACGTTTCAAATATCTTGGTCGATTGCTTATCTCTTCCCTCCTGTTCCATCTGATGTGTATCTTACCCAGTTTTCATGTCATTGCCATTAAGTCATGTTATTTGTCCGTTTGGTTAAACAATTAGTTGTATAAATATGAAGGCTTTATTTAGCTTCAGAAAACATTGTCTGTTTTCATATTTTAGTATTCTTCTCTTTTTCCATTCTGATATTTTGTCCTGTATTGTCTCAATAAGCAATAACCTGGTTTCCTTCTAAATCCTCGATGAAACATTATGGGGGTATTTCTCAAGGCTTGTGTGCTTATTGGCTTCTTCGCTTAAAATAAGCCAAAAAGTAGGTTTCACCTGCTTAAATAATTTTAACTTATAAGTTAATTTTAAGCAATGAGAAATATTTCACAAGGGGGGCTTATAAGTTAAAAGTGCTTACGTTAAGCTATGAGAATGTCAGGTACCAAAGAAGTAACGGTTTAGAGAAGATTGGGAAGTGGAAGAGAGTAGTTAGTATTTATGTTATGCTGCTAAATTCAGTTACAACTTACAAGTTGCTAGTTAGTTTGTTGTTACATTCTTCTATAAGGGAGTTAGAGGGCCTCTACTCTTTCTCTCTTATTTCTCTCTCAATTCTCTTCTCTTCTCTCTATTTCTCTCTCCTCTTCTCTGTTCTCTCTATTCTTCTCTATCCTCTACTCAATTCATATTAATTTCAGATCCAGTTCCTAACAGAGAAACACCCCCTATATGTCCTTTCAGTTACTTATTCTGTTATACTTGGAACTCAATGAAGCGAAATATTAGGTGTGTTAGTGGCATGGCTTCTCCAAAGTGCCTTGAGCTTGATGTGACCTGGTGGGGATAAAAGTTGTTGACAAAACCAGGACTGCATCATAACTGAACCTTTTTCTGTTATCAGTATGTTTATGCTAAGTTATCCTAGTAATCAGAATTGTTATCTTACGTTGATAGAAAAAGATCTCTTCTCTCAAAAATGGGAACAATATATGCTCTCAAAGTGCACATTGTATAATGCGAAGATTCGAATGTAAGTCTACTCATACATGTGTATTAATAGTTACCTTAATCCAAGTCTGTAGATGTCTGGAGCTTGCTTTTTAAGCTGATGGTTTCAACACTACTGTTTCTCATTCATATTAATTGAGATATCTTTTTGTTGTTTCAGGGTGGTGAGAAGTTGGGCTATGAGACAGAGGCTTTTGCGATCTATGATGTTATGGGGTATTGGCATGCTTTTTCTTAAAAAAATTGTTGAATAATTCATCCTTTACCTTAAACTAACTGTGATCCATTCTCATAGGCAGATTTTCTTTTGTAATCCCTGAAGTTTCATGGTTAGATGGATATTTTGTCTGTAAGACTGGGTTCACATCTTTCAAAGTCATTGGTTAGCGTTTTATGTCAGTCACTAATATACATGAAACACTTAAGGATTGTTTACTTCAGTTTCATGCAAACTGATTCTCGCAATTACGACTTGAGTTGAATTGTTTGCTCTTATTGTCGTCCTGATCAAAGGATAAAAGTAATCCAACTTGCCCATCTGGTGATCATATTATTGAAACTTGACCATAACTGACTTATCTTTCTGCAGGTATGTGAAGCCGCCTATATTTACACTTTGTGTTGGTAATGCTTGGGGAGAGGCAGCCTTACTTTTGGCTGCTGGTTCAAAGGGAAACCGCTCGGCTTTGCCTTCATCAACAATCATGATAAAACAGGTCTGTTATGTTATTGTGAATTAATGCAACGATCTATTTCTCTTGAGTCACAATATTATTTTCTTGGATGTGAGGATATGATATTATAGTCTTATCATTTTCTATCTACCAATCTGCAGCCTATTGGAAAATTCCAAGGTCAAGCAACTGATATCGAGATTGCAAGAAGAGAAGTGAATAATGTGAAAGCAGAACTGGTAAGGTTTACGATGAATTGTGCGTTTCAATCAGGCTATAGTATACCTCCTCCAGCATTTCATACTGGTGAAGTGATAATAGCATAGGATCATTATCATTGTTAATGTGAACCTAAAACATATTTACCGCTACCTCCACACCCCATATTGGTTAACTTAACTGAGTTAAATTAACTCATTCTTGTTTTGCTGGTTCTGAAGTCAAACAGTAGGATTGGGATTGTTCGATGACAACTTACGAAATTTACTATTTCCAAAAGTTACTAATGCTCAACTCTTAATTGCTAAATTTTGGAAACTAGAAATTTTGTCTGCATGATGATGAGTTTCACCAATAAGTGCCGAAGTTATTGAATACTCGGTGTATGTTACATCTGAAAAGCTGTTATGATAGTTACTTTTTCCTGTATGAAAGGAGCTTAAGATTGTTGCTTTGCTTATGCTATGACAACTTGCATAACCAATTTGAAGTATTTGGAAGCTGTCGTATGTAGCATCTAATTTGTTCATTGTTTCTGCTTTGTCTAACAGGTTAATCTTTTGGCAAAGCATGTTGGAAAATCACCTGAACAGATAGAAGCAGACATCAGTCGCCCAAAATATTTTAACCCATCTGAGGCAGTTGAATATGGCATAATAGACAAGGTGTTTCACTCAAAAGTTATGGCATTTTTTTATTTGGTATTCCTGCATTGGTGACTGTGCTTTTCCTTGATATATCTGCAGGTTGTATACAATGAAAGGAGCCCTGTTGACCGTGGAGTCGTTTCTGATCTTAAGAAAGCCCAACTTATATGATCCTATCAAAGTAACATACGGCAAGTGTCGGGAGTTTCAGATAAGGTATAATATTAATGCTTTTGTTTTACTAACAGTACGTTGTGTTTGCTTGTTCACAATTTTCATATGAATTTTGCAAGTGTAAGGAGGGAATGTTATGTTACAACGATATCAAAGCTTTATTAACCCTCAACTTTGTTCCATCAGAACCATCATATTGATCATAGTGACAGTCTAAATCTTAGACTATACTCCTCTTTCTTCATGTCTTGAATCAAGAACTGCTTCATTCTTTTGCTGGGTTTATTCATATCTAAATTCACTTCTTGGTTGTTGAGTCTTCTTATTTTTCTTCCAAATGTTGCTAGATCAGGTCAATTTCGCCCTCCTCTAGGGTCTTGAAAGGAGCTAAAAAAGATCATATTTGCAAGATCAAGGACACAAAAAAGTGTAAAGCTTTTAGCATCGGACTGTATTGGTTGTGTAGTTTCTGCACACATGGCATCATTTGTAACATTTTGGATATGTTGTAGCCATCCCCACATTGATAATTCGAATCAGCTATTATACTTTCAGGCCAAGTGTTGGGTTGTGCTTATTTCGTGCTGTTCATATCTTGTTACAAACCGCTCGTGGGAGCTGGAAATTAAGCACTGCTGCTCCCTTTAGTTGATTTTCATTGCCTTTATTTTTCCTTAACAAGCACAATTACAGGTTGAATCTCTATAGTTGTTGAAATTAGGATGTTAAAGTTGAACTGAACTAAATTTGTTAAAACTTAATAGAACTTAAATAATATAAATGTGTGATATCACCTTATTAAAACAAGTACAAAATATAGAAAATAATTAATAAATTAATTAAATCTATAATGACAATTATTTATATCAATTAATAAAAAATTCTAAATAACAAGCAAATTCATGGTATAACGTACATCAATTAATATTTATATATTTTTTACTCATTTAGTAATTAACAAGTAATTTTATGATAAATTATATTAAAAAATATTATCAAAAATGATAATAATATACTAAAAATGTATTATATGTAAGAATGTATCAATTTTTTATGTGATAATAATATAAATTATATTAATTTATTTTCCTTATTTTAGTCCAGAAACGAACTAAAAAATAAAGGATTACAAAACAAAAAGAGTGAAATTTTTCTTTTGTGGGCACGCGTGGATTATGACAATCCATTGTGAATTGATTACTTTACTGAAACTGTCTTTGTGTTGTACCTTCTATTTTCAATTATTTTCGATTGTCATTCATTGGCTTTTTTTTTTATAAGATTCATAATTCTTGTATTTATGAGTGTGTACATATTTTATGATTGCACTGATTCGAAAACTGCACATCAATGTTTCTGATTTTAGGCACATTCCTATTTCCGACATGATTTGTTTGATTTTCATTCAA
>CAOJBJ010346419.1:0-10815 GCA_948291685.1 Euphorbia celastroides | reverse complement strand
TTAAATAAATATAAAAAATTCTCAAAAAAATCTCAAATTGATTACCAATGTGTATTTCATTGTTATAAAAAACCTGTAAAATTTCACTACAAAATGAAGAAAATTACCCATTTAAATGTGGTTTCAAAGAAATTTAACATTTATATATTTCTATCTATATTATTTGTGAATTATTTATCAAATTTTGAGTCATTTTCATAATTGTTTCATTTTATTATGATTTTTTAAAGTTAGATACGATTTTCAACTTAAATAAATATAAAAAATTCTCAAAAAAATCTCAAATTGATTACCAATGTGTATTTCATTGTTATAAAGAAACCTGCAAAATTTCACTTCAAAATGGAGAAAATTACCCATTTAAATGTGATTTCAAAATTTTGAGATTTGCAAAATTTTGAAACTACAAGATATGTTTTTGCAAGAAAACAACCTCAAGAATGTTTTTGCAAAAATGTGAAACCTCAAGATATGTTTTTTAAGTTTACCCTTAATTTTACTAATGTTCAAATCAGATCTGACATTGGTTAGCGATTCACAAATATTATAATATGTATTCTTTTAAAGTCATTATCTCTGTAATTATAAATTGTTGCAAGATTTTTAAACATTTTTTAAAGGAAAATTCAAAAGCGCTTTTCAGGGTACCGAAAAGTAGACCTGTTCGCGGGCTTGTCGATCCGCCTAACCCGTCCGAACCCGAAGCATTTGGGATGAGTTTTGGACTTCATATTTGTGAACTTTTAGACCCGGCCCGAACCCATTAAAGCCCGCATCATAAATGGATCGGGTTTGGGATTATGTTAAAATCTCAACGGGCCGCTTGACCCGAATAATTTCTTCATAAAATAAAGTTTTTATATAAATATAGTATATAATTCTTACATTATTACAGGTAAAAGTAATGTATTTTTTTATTAAATATGTACATTTACATATAAAGATTATTGTGGGGTTTTTTATATTTTTTATTTTTTGAACCCGAAACCCGGCCCGGTCCAACCCGAACCCAGCCCAACCCGAGCCCGAAAAAAAATTTAAGCGGGTTGGGTCAAGTTTGGAATTACCATTCTTAATGAAAAGCCCACCGGGCTCGGCCCGAACCCGACCCAACCCAGCCCACGAACAGGTCTAGAATCAACCAAAGCAAGAACCCAAATCCACTGTTGCCCTTTGCCTTTCCAACCCCCCAAAAACCAAACAAACTTCCCAACTTCAATAATGCTTCTCCTTCCATTTTCTCCTCTTCTGCTCCACTACCTTCAGCCATGGCCAATAATCTACCATAATAATTCCTTATCCATTTTCCCCTTCCCCTTCTCTACAAGACATGATTTCCTCTTATTGCCTAAGAAATTCCCTCTATCCCCATTTCAATCTAACCAAATCCCACTTACCCAGATACAATTTTCCCATAAAGTCTCAACCTTTACCATCAAAACCTGCAATTTCCCCCATTCTGAGGCTCAAAAGCTCGAAACTTTCCCACCCTTTTGCCACTATCTCCTCTTTTGCTGAACTGGGCAGAGAAAATGAAGAAATCCAGCTCAAAAACATGACCAAAATGATGCGAAAATGGAGCATTCTGACTTGCCTAGAATGGCCAAAGCGTTCAACATATCTTCAACAACAGCCTCTGCGATATCTGTAGTGATAGTGTTTGCTGCGCTTAGTTTGCCTCTTTTTATGCAGTCTTTGGGGCGAGGGTTGGCCTTGAAGGCGAAGGTTTTGTCCTATGCTATGCTTTTATTCGGGTTCTACATGGCCTGGAACATTGGGGCGAATGACGTGGCCAATGCCATAGGGACTTCTGTTGGGTCCGGTGCGTTGAGCCTCCGGCAGGCGGTGCTGACGGCAGCGATCCTGGAGTTTTCAGGGGCCCTTTTGATGGGGACCCACGTGACGAGTACAATGCAGAAGGGCATTCTGGTGGCTGATGTGTTCCGGGGGAAGGATACTTTGCTCTTTGCCGGGTTGCTCTCTTCTTTGGCTGCTGCTGGCACTTGGCTGCAGGTGAAGTTTTCGTATGCCTTGGGGTTCGATTTACTGATATATTGATTCAAATCGGTGAATTTAAATGCACCTGAATCGGTTATGAATCTTACGTTCTCATATGAATTTGAGAACTTGATTCGGTTTACCTTAAATTTGATTTGAACTTGTGATTTGATTTGAATGAATTGAATCCTAAACTCAAGGTATTCGATTCGTGATTCATATGATTCAAGGTATTTGAATTTTGATTCTTGATACGAATCTTGATTCGACAACTCAGATCATGTTGGCTTTTCTCCAGGTTGCTTCATACTATGGTTGGCCAGTCCCCACCACACATTGCATAGTCGGCTCGATGGTAGGACTCGGTCTAATGTATGGAGGCCCCAACGCCATCTTTTGGAGCTCACTCGCTAGGGTTACTTCCTCGTGGGTAATCTCACCGCTAATGGGAGCCATGGTTTCATTCTTGGTCTACAGATGCATCCGCAGGGTACATTTTCCCGACTTTTTCTAACATTTCCGATACCTCAACGACTCGGTTTCATTTCATTTCCGGGTTCTCACAATTCTCAATTTTCATAGTTTGTATACAGTGCCCCAAATCCCGGTCAAGCCGCAGCTGCAGCTGCACCAATCGCGGTCTTTGCTGGTGTGACAGGAATCTCCTTTGCCGCCTTTCCTCAGCAAAATCTTCCCTCTTGCTCTGGCACAGGCTCTGGCTCTCGGTAGCGTCGGTGCATTCCTTGTCTCAAAACTCATTCACAAGCAACTCGGCCACCTACTCGAAAAAGTCGCCTCCGCAAAACCCGAGCCAAAGACTTGCACAATCCCACCCAAAGGCATCGGGTTTCTCTCTGACTTCGGGAGCCCCACCGGGGCCCAGTAGGAGATAGTCTACGGGGTTTTCGGGTACATGCAGGTACTCTCCGCCTGCTTCATGTCGTTTGCCCATGGTGGAAACGACGTCTCCAATGCCATCGGCCCTTTAGCCTGAGCGCTATCGATTATCCACGGTGCAGCGAGTGGAGCCGAGATAGTTATCCCTTTTGAAGTTTTGGCCTGGGTAGGGTTCGGGATTGTTGCGGGGCTAACAATGTTGGGGTACAGAGTGATCGCTACAATTGGAAAGAAGATAACCGAGCTTACCCCGACTCGAAAGCCATAATCTCTCTTACGGTTTCTGTTGTTCTAGTTGCATCGAAGCTCGGGTTGCCTATTTCGGCGACCCATACATTGGTGGGAGCAGTAATGGGGGTCGGGTTTGCCAGGGGGCTAAATAGTGTTAGGGCTGAAACTGTAAGAGAGATTATGGCTTCGTGGTTCGTGACTATACCAGCCGATGCCATCTTTGCAGTGATCTACACATGGATTTTTACCAAGATATTGCCTTTCACGTTATGAGTCGGGTTTATGGAATCGTAAACCGAATGGTTTGATGTACGTGATTAACTAGAATCACTCATTTTTGTGGTGTTTGAGCTGATATGATTTCCGCAGATTGGAAATCACAACACATATGGAACTAAGTAAACAAAATATATGTTCCTTGTTCGTTAATTATGTCTATTTGTTGACAAGGTGATTCGTATTGGTGGTTTGTGAGTTCATAGTCCTATATGTCATTACACTACAAAAACACAAGACGAATAAAATATCTGAACTCAAATTCACCAATAACAGATGAACATTGAAAAATTTAGCAAAATTTTGATTCAGAAAGTGCAGAAAATGAACCGAACAAAAATTAAGCAAAACAATCACCAAAAGGTAATTTCTGAAATGAGCAGACTTACAAACACAACTTATTGCTGGTAATGCAGTGTCAGCAGACTGCAAATGCCAAGAACGAAAACCCGAAAGAAATCTCAACATTCCATATCGCTTCAAAACACAGTCAAGGGGAGAGTTCTTGCACGGAAATGAGGCTCGGTTCCCATGCAGTTTCCCGATTCAGCCCATTCTTTGGCAGCGGGGGAGCAAAACCCTTCTTAACTTTCCTATTCCCCTTGCCCGAACGTTTCGGGTCTCTAGATGACATAGTTTTTTTACCCCTGGTGACATAGTCTTTTGCCACCTCACCCGAGAAATCCAAACTCACGTCCCTAGAGGTACCTGCACCCGAAGCTTCAATCTTTTCCTTATACTTCCGTTTCAATTTCTCAACAGTAGTCGATGGAATCAGCAAGTATTCATGGCCAACCAACAAGTCCTCATCTGGGTTTACCAAGGCTTTCAGGGGGTTCCTGAAAACCTCGGGGCGGGCCACGCACATACCGGGATATTTTCCAGTCAAATAAGACGCCGAAATAGAATACTGATACAACTCCTCCTGCCCGCCGGCATGAACTATCCTTACATAAAAGTCCCGGGATTGTGAAAATGATACTGGAGCTCTTTCGGACTCTTCTTTCCCTCGGGTTTCCTTGGGAGAGCCTTGGTTTTGGCATAACAAACAAGCCGTCAGCATACTTAGCAATCGGGTGGAGACACTGGTTACTGAAAAAAAGGCGAGCATTGTTGCGCCAGCTGGAAGTATTTAAACATTATTGTTTTTCCTTTTGTTTTTCATGGCCGGCATTGTTTTTCCATTAATAGACGGCAGCAGAAAATATTGAACAACGTTGATTCTTTCTAAGGGCCTTTTTGGCATTCTTGTCCCGAAAAGGCAACTCCTTTTTCGAACATTTCCTAAAAAGGGCAAACACTACCAAACAGGCCTAAGAATCGATTGAATCTACAAAAGTGCAATATTTGCAGCACATTCTTCTGCCATTGTCATACTCCCACAAACCCGAATTAACCTGGCGTTCGAGCTTCTTTGTCCTGCCACTAATCCAGTTGTTGTGAAGAACGAGGCACCCGATTTTTTTGCAGGCTTGTTTGACATTTTTCTTCTGCCATAGGTCTAAATAAGCACCGTTAGGGAAGAGGTTTCAGTTCAAAAACTGCACTGTTAATTCATTTCTGGTTCCAAACATTGATCATCACCAACCCGGTTTGATCCCCCAAACCCGCATAAAGTGTCATAGAAGCTTGGCTGCTCAGAGAGGTTTGATTTTGCTGCATGATTTACCACTTTCTCCATAGCAGCAATTGTTGATCTATCCGAACGGGCAAAGTAGAAGCCAGAGTTCAATCGCCTAGGCAGGTTTATCGGGCCTATAGACACAACCGAAACAAAAGGCAAGGATCAATACTATATCGAAGGAGAAAAAATCAAAAGGTCTAATATCTCGGAACCTATAGTTGGCCTTAAACGCCCATTAAACTTGGAAAAAGTGCACTAGTTTTGTGTCAATTTCTGGCATTGAGGGGGAAAACTAGTGCACTTTTTGCAAGTTCAGGGGGTTATGGCAAATTTTGTAAGTTTAAGGGGTAAATGGGCGTTCAGGGCCAACTACAGGGGTCTTGCTGAAATCATAAAACCTGGTCTGTATTCATCTGATTGTGCCAACAGACCAGCAGGACCGAAAGACGAAAGCACAGGCAACGGATTTGAAAACCAGTAAATGTCAACATCACTCAAAAGCACATTATATCCAAGCTTCAATATCTTCAGAACCGTTCGAGATTTCACTTTTGTCACCCTCTGAAAACACGTTGTTCCAAAGTGACAGTCATCGAAGCTAATGTTACGGGGTGCCGATGGATCATGGAAAACAGGCAGGCCCTAATGCAAAACACAATTTACATGCTATACCGAAAATAATAATAACAAATCGAAAAAGTAACAGAAAGAAATTTGCACTTACCTGTAAAACCGAGAATTCATAGATTTCTTGATCAAGAGCACAAATCAAGAAATTTGTGACATTGAGACGGCACAATCTACAAGACCAACTTATTAGCATATCTTTGTAGCTATATCCAGAAACCGCAAGAACAACTGTTTTATTTACATCTGCAGTTGCTAAAAGAAGAGACTCTAATGAAAATGTATTATCTAAGGGCTCCAAGTGCTCTATAAGAACAATTCAGGATTCGTTCTTTTGTTTTGATGTTATTTACACAGGCCAAAGTTTTCTTCTTTGTCCTGGAATGCAAAATCCTTCTACTCCAAACACTGAGTTTCTGATCAACAAACGAATATATGGCGTCTTTTGTCGTGTTAACAAATAAATATTTCCCATCACAATTTACAAGTTTTAGTAGGCTAGAATAATTGATTTCTTTGTACAGTAAGGATCCGTAGGACGCTCCAAGATGTGAATTTCCCACATTTTCCCAGCTTCTCAAAAAACCCGAGTGATTAGACTGATCTCCAATGTCATTCAAATAGAGACATGAGATGGTCCAACTCGCATCAAACACGAATCTTATTTCAGAAAATACAGCTTCATTGATAAGCCAGTAATTATGAATCCCTTTTTTGAACAAAAATAGGTGGAATTACTCCAGTGTGTAAAGCTACATTCTTGCTATTCCAAGCCATCAGCATTCTATCATCACAATGACTCCATTGCCAGTTCTTATCAATCATCATCTGCAGCTATAATGAGTAAAAACTAAAGTCAATTCAAAGTTCAAAAAAGGGTTAAATTGCAGAAATTTGTTTATACCTCATGGGATTTGATCCTTTTTCCATCCTCTCTTAGCCAATATCTCCCAGAATCATCGAACCGAAACAGGAAATGAGAAACATTTCTCAATGATGCAACAAGAAGCCAATCACTGTCCAGTGTATAAGCATACTTCAAAGTGGAAACGAAACCGGAAAGAATAACAGTTTCTGGGCTCACAAAAACAGTTATATCTGTTTCAAACGCTCTTGATCTTTCCACCATTGAATGAAAGAAAGGGGTACCAACAAACCTACAACAAAGCAACACAAAAAAATCACCAACCAAAACAAAAAAAAAACCAGCATTAACACAGAAAAAAAATGGACAACACATACGAGAAATCAACATTGGAATCAACCAAAACCCGAGGCCCAATCAAAGAGGCGAAAGAAGCAGCAAGAGGGTATTGAGTGAAAAGAACAACAGTCAATTGAGGGGACAAAGCAAGCCATGATTGAACAGCAAGAATCTGCCTTTTTACAACAAAAGGGCCGGGAGCTGTAAAGATGGTGATTTTGGGGTTGGCCAAATCGCCAAAATCAGCAGAATCAAAACGAGCAACAACGGGTAATCTCTGGAAATCGGGCAACTGTTGAATGAAGTAGACAGAGAGAAGAATGAGAATAACTGCATAGAGCCAAATGGACCAAAGCCCAACTCGAGTTGCCTGCAAAACGAATGAAAAAGGTCAGAAATTGCAGAGAAAAATGGGATTAAGAGGATCAATGGAGAAAAGGGGAAAAGGGTACCTTCATAGCATAGTTGAAGGCAAAATGGGATTGCTTGGAGCTTAAATAATGTGAAAAGAATGAAACTTTAGCTGAAGAGAGAAAAGGGAAAACCGAAAATGAGATTTCAGCGGCACCAAGACGGGGGGATTTTGGGAATTCATGGGGCATATGAGGGTTGTTCAGTCAAATACACGTCAATTTTCCATTAATTTTCCACTTTTTCCATTTTCAATCTCTGGCGAAAGTCAAAAAATTTGCTGGTTCAACGTTGCAATTGTCGGTTATTGATATATTGGACTTTACATGGGCAGCGACGTCGTTCTAAGTAGTAAAAAACTTGGGACCTCGAACGTGTTTAGCCTGCAATACCAACAATTTGCCACTTGTTTACATTTAACTGCATATGAAATTATACTTTGTGCTCTATCCAATTGTTTATTACTCCAACTTTAAAATGAATAATTAATTAAGTATTTAGTCAAATATAAATCGCTAAATGAAAATAACGTTAAAAAAGTCTGATTCTTTATATTCATAGCTGCATAGCTGATTCATCGGTCATCATTTTTTTGAGTGGAACTTACATGATTACGAACTTATACCGATCCAATTAAATTTAAAAATTAGTAGTATAAATTAACGTCGGAAAATAATTTTGATCAATTGTTGCATAAGTTAATAATTATATGCTCTAGATTAGTTTACAAATGAGATGAGGATTTCCTGAACCTAATGGATATTCGTCTCGATAGGGATGGGGAATCCCTGATAAGAATGGAGATAGGTACGGAGATGAGGAATTTTTTATCCCCGAAATGCTAATGGGTATGGGGATGGGAAATGTATTTCCCACCCCGAAATTACCCGAACCCGACCCGATAACCTTTATTGGGGAATCCCCAAAATATTCCCAAAACTTTTATTACTATATATTGATATATGTGGCAAAGATTGTAGCCTAGTGGTTAACAACTGAATCTGTGATCCTAGAAGTCACAGGTTCGAGTCCACGTTCGGGTGGGGAAGGATAAAGATTTTCTTTGAATATTAATGTAAACCCATTATGAGGCAATTTTTTTTTTAAAAAGTGATATATTGATGTATCAAACCTTACATTTATATTTTCTCTTCTTATTCATTAGAATATATTATATAAATTAATTAAAATAGACATATCATGTATATATATTCAACTAACTTCTGTATTAAATGTTTTAAGTTATGTGTTTATCATGGCTTTTAACTTAATTTGACATTAAACTACAAGAAAGTTTAATATTGTACCAAGTTTTTCATGTGTTTTTGTGACTTTTATTGTATGTAATTTTAAAAATAAATTTATCTAATTATTCTTAATGGGGAATAGGGAATATCCGATAGGGACTGGGGAATGGAAAAATTTTTACCCGAATCCTTAACGGGTATGGGGATGGGAAAATTTTTTGCTCTAAAACCTTAGTGGGTATGGGGATGGAAAATACATTACCCGACCCGATAAGTCTCATTTGCAACCTTAACACTAGACATGTTGACTGGGCGGGCTCGGCGGCGGGTTTTCGACTGTGGATGAAAACGACGGTGATTTCCGACGACGGGGATGGGGGTTTCAGGGGTTGAGAAATCACCAGATCTGGTGATTTTCCAGCGACGGGGGCGTCGGGAGTGGGAGAAATGATGGCACGACGGGAAGATCTGGGCTGGAGCAGAGGTCGGACAGCGACGGTGACTGGAGCAGAGATCAGACGGCGATGACGGTTGGAGTAGAGGTCGCCTGGAAAAATTGAAGAAAACGGCTGATCTGGGGGCGGCGGTGGTTCGTTGGGGGGGGAAAATGGTCGGATCTGGAACGACGGTGCTTCGTCAGCGGGAAAAACGGCCGGATCTTTGCTGTTGCTGGAAACGCTGCCACCGAAAACGCCTATAAAATCGTCAAATCTCGGCCTCCGGATCCAAGCCACTGCTAAAAAATTCATCGCGCCGTCCCGTCGCCGCGAATCGCTGGGTTGGGAAGCGGAATCGAAGATCAGAAATGGAGAAGTCGCAAAAGTTTGAAGAAACCCATAAAACTGTGAATATTTTTGTTCCGTGTTGGGCTTTTCTAGAAATCAATTCGCATGGCCCTTAGATGCGGCCCTAAAAGCCGTATTCCCATGATCTGCCCAAAATATATAACAGGATCGGGTAAGGCCTAAAGGGCTTAAAAATGCATGACCAAGCCCAACCCTATAGAAATAGGGCGTGAACAAGGCCAGGGCCGAGCCGGACTTTCCACAAAATTTCATGTCCAAACCCTCTATTATCAGGACAGGCTTGACAGACCGGGCGGGTAGCTCGCCCAATTAACATGTCTAGTATACGCATAACTCCATTTAAATCAATGAGGCAAAAATTGTAAATTTTTGTTTTAAAAAATGAAGAAAACAATATGAAATTTTTTTCAGGTTGCAGCGATATATTTACATTCCACACGAGATATCAGAACCAATTATATAACTCTCAACACTTCAGAATCATGGAGCCGGAATACATTTCAGAAAATACTCAATAATTAACAAAACTTTAATTCTAATTGATCTATTGCCGTTATGGGATTTTAAAAAACAATCCGAGGAGACCGTAAAAGGTTGCTACGTTAAACACATGTTATAGACCAATTTAACATGTTTTTCGTCATGATACAACATGTTATATCACTAACCTAATATTAGTAAGACTTTGTTTGTTACCTTACTCATAAAAGAAAGACTTCGTTAGTTACCTGAGTTTTTTTGGTATAATAGTATACCGAATAAGATTTCAATGCTCATCTTACATTGTATAGTATTTTTCATAATTTTAAAATCATGAATGAACTACTTCGTGAGTTTTCAATCATAAGCCAGGTAATCCCACATTTATGCGTCTTTTAAAGGCTATATGACAAAAATAATAGCTTATGTGTAAAAGACAAATTAAAAAAAAAATTGTATTACTATATGAATCTCCAAAATTATGATACGAAACCCACAAGTACTTTTGTCCTAAACGATGCATGGCATATATAAAACAACAATCTTCAAAAGATAAATTGACATACACACGGCAAACTAAATGATGTTATAGTTTTTACAAATTTTAAATATTTAAAATTTAATTACTTAGTAATGATAACATATCCGAAGATACCAAACTTTTTCTCCTTTTACTTATTTCATGTCTAACTCCAAAATGTAACATATGTATAGACTTAGCTCATCGAGTAGGCCGATCAAAGTTTGAACTGGGCTTATAAAATTATTCTCAAATCCAACCTAACAATCAAACATACTTTTTTTAAAAAATAATTTTAATCAAAAAAATAGAAAATACAAATGCTAGTTTTGCATATTTAATTTTATGTATAATTTTATTATATAGTTAAATCTTTTTTCAATTTATAGTGAAGCTTTTTTAGTAAAGTTTAAGATTTTAGTGTATTAAAAATATGAAATAATAGTTACATACAATATGTAAACATATATAATAATCAATTAATCTTTGATCAA
>CAOJBJ010345992.1:0-13539 GCA_948291685.1 Euphorbia celastroides | reverse complement strand
GTACCATTATATCAGTACCTATGTGCTACTCGTTTACTATTGGGCATTCATTCAAATATTGATTATTGTAAATTGATTATAGAGCATGTGTGCGGGTTTTGAAAAGAAAGGGGTTCGAAAGGTGCATGGTTTTTCGGGTGTGTGTATGTGTGTGGATTGTATTTCCGATTTGAATTGGATTGATTTTGAAATTAAAGAAAAGAATAATGATTTTGTGAAGTTGGGTACGTGTGGGAAGGTGTCAGGCGAATGTGTCTCGTGTCTCGCATCACATCGTGGCGCTCCCTCGGTTTATCAACCGGGAAGAGGGCGTCACACTACCGATACCCACACTACCAAAAACAAATCATGACCAATTAAATTACTGACATGTTCCGGGACGGTATAATCAAACCGAGCCAAAGCCCATTTTCGTCACCATTCCTATTGGTTTAGAAAAAGATGGTTCTTGGCATTTCTATGTCGACTACTGCACACTAAATTCTATCACAATTAAGGATCGTTTCCCTATTCCGATAGTAGATGACCTACTCGTTGAATTACATAAAGTAGTGGTTTTCTCTAAAATTAACCTCATTGTGAGATATCATCAAATCCGAGTAGCATCAGAGGAAACTTACAAAACCGCCTTTCGAATGGTTGATGGCCATTATGAATTTCTTGTTATGCCTTTTGGCTTGACAAACAACCCTTCGACATTTCAGGCAACTATGAATGACATCTTCCGGGAGGGACTATGGTGGTATGTACTCATGTTCTTTGACGAAATTCCGGTCTATAGTACATCCACGGAGGCCCACTATGCCCACTTACAACAAGTGTTTGAGACACTCTCTCAACACCAGTTTTTTGCAAAAGCTTCAAAATGCACCTTTTTTATACCCTCTATTGATTATTTAGGACACTTGATTTCAGAAAAAGGTGTTGCAGCCGACCTAGAAAAAGCTCAAATCCATTCAATCTTGGCCACAACCCACAACCCTCACAACCTTGCATGGGTTTTTAGTTTAACGGGTTACTATTGCCGATTGGTTCACATTTATGCTCAAATTGCAGCCCCACTAACCAATCTCCACAAGCATTCGGTGTTTCAATGGTCCTCAAACAATGATGCCGCATTCACAGCCCTCAAGATGGCTATGACTTCATTGGTAACACTTACTCTCCTGATTTTTTTCGCAGCCATTTGATGTCACGACAGATGCTTCAACTATCGTTGTCGAGGCTATTCTGTCCCAAGGAGACCGCCCTATTGCATTCTTCAGTAAAAAAGATGTGTCCGAAAATGCATGTGGATTTCGCATATGTTCGCGAACTTTATTCCGTGACGGAAGAAGTTAAAAAGTGGTCACAATATCTGCTGAGCCGCCGATTCAAGATATTCACCGACCAAAAGAGTCTCAAGCACTTGTTATCCCAAGTAGTTCAAACACCGGAGCAATATAAATGGGCTGCTAAATTAATCAGCTACGATTTTGAAATCCATTACAAGCCGGGAAAAGACAACAGGGTAGCGAATACACTCAGTCGACTACAAGTTGCAGAGGTATTGGCCGTTTCTTTTTCGGATCCCAAGTGGGTTGTTGAGTTGCAAGCTTTTTATGCCTCCCCTAAAGGAAAGGATACTGTTGCTTTAAACATGCTAGTGATTAAACCTGGGCATAATGCCCGTGGCCCGCGAGCCCAGCCTAAGCCCACACTATATGGGATGGGTTTGGACTAGAAGAATAATATTAAGGCTCGGCACGATCCGAACCCACCATGGCCCGAGTAACATATGGGATGGGCTTGTGTTTAGTCTTGAAACCCAAGTCCGACCCGCCCGACCCGATTTATATATAATATAATAAATTATTATTTAATTTCATTTTTATTTTATGAAATTTAGATATAATTAACAATAATTAAGGTTAACTATACTTTGTGTCATGTTAAATTAATTGAATTGTTCATATAATAG
Source organism: Euphorbia celastroides (assembly GCA_948291685.1). Lineage (NCBI taxonomy): Eukaryota > Viridiplantae > Streptophyta > Magnoliopsida > Malpighiales > Euphorbiaceae > Euphorbia > Euphorbia celastroides. Next base: position 11,579 of record CAOJBJ010345992.1, on the reverse strand, counting down.
TTTTATCAAGTTTATATGAGAAAATTAAAAAGTATGCTTATTTTTTATTTAATAAAATTTAAAAAATTTCATGAAAAAATAAATTATTAGATTCGCGGGCCGGAACTGGGTTTCAATTATTTATGAAGGCCCGGCCCGAGCTTGAATCCGATTTCATTTAGTATGAGATGGATCCGGCTTGGATTGCATATTTTCTAATTTGATCCGATCGGACCCAAGATACATCTACTAGTGATGGGGCTTGATCCTTAGATTTTAAGGATCCAAGATACATCTCCCATTTCCCCACCAACTCTACCACAAGAGCTCATTACAACTATACTACACATATCATATTTATTATTTGTTTGATGGCTGAGGGGGTACATATATTATTTCCTGGTGAAGTCCATATATTGCATGAATCGCCCAAGGTGCATCTGATAGACTATAACCGGACCCTCAGGCAAGCTGGGGGACTCGTGTAGGCAGTTGCCCACCCGACGGCTGGAAAACTCCATATTTACCGGTGAAGTTTTCGGTTGATAATTAATTTACTCTTATGGAATAGTATAATTTAGAACGACAAATTTAGTGTTGATAACATGGTTATTAGGTTGTTTGTTGTTATTTTTTATCGGTTGAGATTTTACTAGCATAATTTTTTCTGCCCCCAGCCGTGATATTCTGGCATCCCCCCAGGCAAGAGCCTTACATACCACCTCTTCGAGTCTTTGATATTCCTTGCCTTATGCTCATATGCATAATAAGTTTCAAAATTTCAAAATAATTCATGCATAAGTAGGCGTTTTATGAGCTATTATATTTTACAAGCTTTCTAATGGATTTCAAAAATTTTCTATAAGCAGTTTATAGTCATCGATCCTATAAGCATTTCATAAGCGTTTATACTACCACACATTTCCATCATAATATACATGAAGCAATTAAGTGTTAAATGATTCTCCTTCCCTTATTTATTTTTACAAACTTAATTTATTTTTTTGAATTTATTTAACTATTTTGATGATATTTGTATTTAAGAAAAAATATTTTAATTTTGTTACAATACTTATTCCGATGAAATTTCTTTTTGTTATTTGATCAAACTGTGAACCACACGAAGACTACTCTAATTTTTCTTAAAATTATTTTTTCCTAAAAATTCGAGATTGTAACCTAATTTTCAAACAAATTACTGTTCAAAATCTGTACCTAAAAATTCACATATCGTGTGTAAAAAACATTAGAACTATAGAGCATTGGGAGAGATAGTTATCCCGATCAAAGAATTTCAGGATATAACCCCACCAATCGACACCCGCATATGATGACCCCGTTGGAAGACGATGACAACTCTTTGAGAAAGTCTTTGGCATCAAGCTCAATTTACCATCCACCATCAGTGGCGGCGGGGGCAGTTGTCCCCCCGGCCGCCAACGATCTTAGAAGGTCCGGTACTTTGTCCCCCTCGAAATCCTGCCGGAAATTGCAGAAGAGGGTGTAAAACCCTAACTGTTGGCGAGATGAAGGAGAAATATGGATTATTTTAAGAATTAGTAAAAATAAGAAATTAAGGAAAAACTAGTATGCAAAAATTATGGGTTGTTCGATGGAGTATCGCTCATTTCCTGAAAGTGAACTAGTGAAGAAGATGCATATGGAGAAGAGAAGCAGACATACAAGGAAATACTAATGGATCTTCATATAATTGCATGTCTAACACGTGTCTTAAGTGATGCCAAATGGCCAATGTGTAACTATAAATGACTTCTTCCAATTGCCATTTGTTGAAGAATGCATATTACCTATTGTTTTACTAAGTATTCTGTACATTTTTCGAGTTAAGCAAAAAATGATGCCTATAGAGAAATAATAGTTTTGTTTTCATAGCATTTACCAATTTGATTTTCTACTAAATTTCCAACGTGAAATAATTAATTTATATTATGTCCTTATATGTTATTTTCCATTTCTATCGGCAAAGGTGTTTCATATTTTACCAAACACCAAATCATAAACATGTGATACCGAATTGCAAACAGCATCAGTTAATTACTACAGCCAACAGCTATCGGTTACCAGTAACAACAAACTACAACAGCTAACAGCTGTGTCAAACAGGCTCTATAAATTTCTTTCATGTGCGAACGTATATTAATGCATTTGATTTTGATGTTCATTTTTCATGTGCAATTTCATTTGTTATATGTTTGGATTGAAATTATATGTTGGTCGGAATATTTGATCGGAATTTTTCATCGACGGTTGATAGTGGCCGGCCGGACTGTTCCCCTGAACTCCAGTGCTGGCTCCGCCCCTGTCCACCATCGTTTGAATCATCCCGGTCTAAATGTCAAGAGGGGCATTATGACATTTGTACATCTTTAAGAGCATTGAAAAAGCGAAAACAAGTGAAAGAAACCAAAAGAACTCAATAACGCCATTGTATCTCGCTTTAGGAATTTTTGGTGCACAATGTACCCTAAAACTACTTTTATAGGTCTAGTGGTCGATCGCTAATTATATCCATTGTGGAGTTAATTTTTAAATTGTTTCCAACTGTAACATTTTAACCATCGGCTAGTGAAAATGGTACATGTTGACTGTTGAATGTACCTAACAAGTGCAATAGTTTGTTTTGTAGTATTAGGAAAGACCAAATGTCATTCCCATGATAAGCAACTATAAGTTCATTAGTTCTATAGGTAAATTTAATATGTAAGGTTTCCAGATATTTAGATTCATTAAGGCCAAGTCCAATCGTTACTCTAAAAACTCTACTTCAAACTCTATTTTTACATCACTTTCTCTATTTATAGAGTAGTTTACTCCAACCATACTAAAAAATGGAGAAATGAATAGGTTCCTCTATAAATAGAGTATTTTCTATTTATAAAGGAACTATTGGATTGACCCTTATTCTATAAATGAAATAACTCTATTTATAGATGAACCATTGGACTTGCTCTAAAACAAGATATAATAGATTGTTGTAAGACTAAAACTAGACAAAATTCCTGAAAATAACAGAAACAAAAACAGGATTGCTAAATAAATAATGACTCATTAAACACAAGTCTAACCAGAATTCTTCACGGAAACCAATAATACATGTCAGCATTTTATGTTCCAAAATGATATATCTCATACGAATTTAGATAACCACAACACTTTGTCCCCCACTTAGATTTATAAGACTTTCATTTCAAAATAATATATCTCATACGAATTTAGATAACCACAACATTTTATGTTCCAAGATTTATCTCATAAATTTATCCATCAAGTTCAAGTGAGCATTCCTTGACTATAACAGACTATACCTTCTCCTAGTTCATTGAATAAAATCCGAATCATAAAAATATAGGTCTAATGCATCGGGATCCCCATGAGATTGTCCCGATATGCCCCTCACCCCTGAACTTTCTAGTGTGCTTCTCGCCTTCCCGAACTTGCATAAATCGCACCCCCAACCCTTGAATTTGTCAAAAACGTACCTCTCACCCCCTAAACCAAATTACACTAGTCTCATTCCGGAAGGTGGCTTACACACGTGCCACATGGCTTCGATTTGAAAATTTAAACTAATAAAAATGTGACACGTGTAAAAATTTTAAATTAACCAAAAAATCAGACTCTTACAAAACTTGACCCAAATACCCTTTATCCTTCAACAGAATAAGAAAGAACCACTGGTAGTCCAAACAGGAAGCCCACCGCCACCGCCGTCTTCGCCCACTCCGCCTCCCCTTCAACCACGCTTGAGTTGATTATTGCAGTCTTAGTAGTTGCCTCTTAAGGTCTTTTCTTATCTTCTCTATTTAATTTTGGGGTTTATTTGAAAAGCTTTGGTCGAGAGCGGTAAGGATTTGGTCTGTGGTAGAACATCAGTGGACATGGATTCAATTTTGAAAATGGCTATACGGGTATGATTTATAGGTAAATAGGTTTCCACTCTCTTGAATTTCAAGATAGTGCCACATCAGCACCATGTCATCTTCAAGGGGGTAGGGGTGCAGTTTATACAAATTCAGGGCGGCGAGAGGAACACTTGAAAGTTTAGGAAGGTGAGGGGCAAATCATGACAACCTCAGAGAGGTCCCGATGTATTAGGCCTAAAAATAAACAATGAGATTTATCCATTTACAAGCATATATTCATGAAATTGTCACTAGGTCTATTGTTGCAATTCTCCTGACGATGTTTCGTGCTTCCACACTACATGAATTTGGTTGATCCCACATTTAGGCACAAGTGACAATCAATCTTTACAAGATAAGTTAGCACGGGTAATAAACTACACCACTAGCCTAACTCCGTTAAATTGTTGGTAAAGTTTGTTGCAAAACTATTCAATAAGCATAAATATAAATAAATGCACAAATTATAAAGGAAAACAGAGTTGAAAGAATAGAGAGTAAAGTGAGCATAAATGGTCTAATACGGTATAGGATTTGGGTAAATTCACTTCACTATACAAGGAGATTACAAAGGAATATATATAGGTTACAACCCTAACCATAATTATAGAAGTAGTACCTAAACTATGTAAAATACATATTATACCCTGTCCCCCCTCCCCGCAAGTTGGGTGGGATTCGGAAGCACAACCAACTTGTGATGAAGCCTAGAAAATCGGGTACGAGGCAAAGGCTTGGTGAGAATGTCGGCCACTTGGTCATTTGTGGAGATATATCGAACAACTAATGCTTTGGAAGCGGCACATTCACCCAGAAAATGAAACTCAAGCTCCAAATGCTTTGTCCGAGAGTGAAAATAGGATTGACTGTTAAGTAAGTAATTGTCACACCACAAAATCGGTGGTTGACATTGGGGAAAACCAATCTCAGAAAGCAACATACTGATCCAAGCCACTTCAGAAGTGGTAGTAGCAATAACATGATATTTGACATCGGTGGAGGAACGAGACACTGTACGCTGCATTTTGGAAGACCAAGAAATGAGATTGGTGCCATGAAAAATACCAAATATTGAAGTCGAGTGACGGTTATCAACATCACCAGCCCAATCTGAATCAGAGAAGTAGTTAAGCACAAGACTAGATTGAGGGCAGTACCGAATACCAAAGTGGTCTGTTCCATACAGGCAATGCAAGATGCGTTTGAGAGCCTGTCAATGAGATTCAGTAGGTGAATTCATATACTGTGACACCTTATGAACGAAATAGGCAATATTAGGTCTCGTGATAGTAAGATACTGAAGACCGTCCACCAAGCCGCGATGAAGTGTGACATCCAAAGGAGGAAGAGCTAGTTCGTGACAGTTTAGAATCTGAGGTAGCAGGAGTAGAAACTGGCATAGCATCAGACATTTTAGCCCGAGCAAGTAGATCACGAACATACCGATGCTGGCTAAGGTGAAGAGATGGACCACGACGAGAAAATTCCAAACCAAGGAAGCAAGTTACAGGCCCCAAGTTTTTGATGGAAAATGAAGATTGTAAGTGACAAATCAAATGAGAGACAAGAACATCATCATTACCCACTACTAACAGATCATCTACATAAATCAGAAAGAAAAGAACCCTAGTCCCATGGTGAAGATAATAAAGAGAAACATCCGCCCGAGAACAATAGAAGCCATAATCAAGTAGACATCGTTAAGTTTATGATGCCATATACGAGGAGACTATTTCAACCCGTAGAGAGACTTGCGTAAATGACATAATTAATCAGGACAAGTGCGATCAACAAAACCAACTGGTTGAGTCATAAAGACTGGTATTCAAGTCACCATGAAGAAAAGCATTAGAGACATCCAAATGAGAAATAGACCATGAATAGCTGACAGCCAAGGATAACAACAATCGGATGGTAGTTGGTTTGATAACCGGGCCAAAAGTATCAGTGAAGTCCATACCTAGGCATTGATAAAAGCCCTTAGCCACCAAACGAGCCTTATAACAATCAATAGAGCCATCAGGTTTCAATTTTTTCTTATAAACCCACTTGCAGTTAATGATGTTCGAAGCTTGAGAGCGAGGAACCAACTCCCAAGTATCATTCTTTATGAGGGCATTGTATTCATCAACCATCGCTTGGCGCCATGAGAAAACCGGGCAGCCTCAGAATATGAAGTGGGATCAACTGGAACTGTGGAAGTGTAAAGAGCGCGGCACCCATTTTATCAGCTTGAGCTCGTGTTATGCGATGTGGCGGGGCTAGAGTAGTATGGGGGGCTGCCACTAGTTAGGGATCAGGTTCTTGAGTTAAATCAACCAAAACCGAAAGGCCAGGCCGGGGACGCCGTGTGAGGGGTAGAAAATGATCGAGGAACTCGTTGGGATATGGTAAGTTAGTTTGAGGAAGTGGGTAGCGGATTGGAGGGTTGGGAAGTAGAGGATGGCGGTTTGGGTACGAGAGTGGAAGATTGTTAGGAAGGCAGGGTAGACAGTTGAGAAGGTGGTGTTGGCTGTTGGGGACGGTGTGGAAGTGGTTGTTGGGGGCTAGTGGAAGGTGTGGGTTGGCGGGGACAGTGTGGAAATGGCTGTCAGGGGATGTCGGGTGGTGGCTGTTGAGGAGAATGTGGGGAGGTGTCGGGTTGAGGTTGGGAAAAAGTGATGGGTTGTTGTGTACAGGTAATTGTAGGCAAGGTTAATGGAGCTTTGTGGGTGGAATCCTGGACAATCGAGTGAAGAAGATCTGGATATGGAAATACCTGCTCACCAAAAATAACATGCCTAGAAATAAAGATTTTATTAGAGACAGGATTAAAACAACGATAACCCTTGTGGACCCGGCTAAAACCTAAGAAGACACATTAACGAGACCGAGACTCGAGTTTATGTGTAGTATAGGGGCGCAACCACGGGAAACAAAGATAACCAAAGACACGTAAGGAAACATAGGCATGAGAGACATTAAATAAATGAGAAAAAGGAGTGGAAGAAGGATCAGAAGAGTTGGGCATGCGATTAATGAGAAAAATTGTTGTATCAAAAGCATAGGACCAAAAAGAAGACGGAAGTTTAGCCAATGGAGTAAAGTCAGCCCAGTTTCAATAATATGACGATGTTTCCTTTCAGCATTTCTATTTTTTTTTTTTTGAGGGTATATGGACAAGACATGCGGTATTGGATCCCTTGAACTATGAGAAAAATCGTGATCTGCAACGGAATTTGCAACGGAAATTCCGTTGCAGATGGTGTAGCAACGAAATTGCAACGGCCTCATTTCCGTTTCAGTTTGTGCTCTTGCAGATTGATCTGCAACGGTACGGACGTCCCTTGCAGATGTGCGACGGATTCCTTCCCTTCCAAATTCCGTTGCAGATCTGAAGTACAGATTAACTTGTAAAATACGTTTTTGCAGATTTGTATGTAAAATTTTCCTTGCAAAATCCGTTGTAGATGCTTTATTGAAAAAATAAAAGAAATACCTAATGATTTTGGATTGAAGAGAGCTTCCTATATCCAAACCAAGCACCACAACACAAAGCTAATTAAATGCATATCAGAATATTATATATATATATGACATAAGGTAATGGTACTCCACTATAATCTTTTATGTTAGAAAAAAGTAATAGAAGCTATACCTTCCAACAAATATCAACAAGTTTAAAAACCCATTATTCTACTAATAGCAAGTTCAAAATTCATTTATTTAAAATTAAACTCAATATATAAAAATGTACCTGACAAAGTTTTGAAGCAAGAGGCCAATTGGACAGCTCTAATCCTCCACAGAGATAAAAGCAAATCCCATCACTAAAATGATACGAAGAGCATAAATCAGAATTAATCCAACTATTAATAACCAAAAGTAGCATACCAAGAAAAGTTGAAAGATACGATTGGGTAGATCCTGAATCTTCACATTATTAGCCCCATCACCTACACGAACATCATAAACTTATGACATAGTTTGACGGTAAACATATGCTATAAAAAAAAGTTGATTATAATCTTTTGAGACCTCTTTTCTAATACTAAAAAAATGCATAAGAATTTCACCTTAAATTGAACAGGGTTACAAATGGCATCAATCACTAGCTCTAAGTTAAGACTTATATTATATTCAATACTTCAAAAAGAATATCATTTAGTGGATATTTTACAAGTTCTAGCTTCGTTGTAGAGTGCTAACCATATAAAAGCTTTTTCCTGAAAATTTATTGAATGAGAGCCTCAGATAGGTTGACGTCTACTGATGTTCCAATCCCTATGTTTAGCTATCTGAAAATGAGTAAAAATAAGAAGTAAATCAATGCTACATTAAAACAGACAAAGTGCAATACAAATGACAGACGCAATATATCAACTTCGGCATTCTCATGGAAACAATAATTAAGAGTGGAAAACTCCCAAAAGAGTGTAATAAGAACCATTGTCAAATTGAATAGATTACATCTAATCAATTTTGTTGGCTTTCATTATGCCTTCACTTTCTATTCTCGTTCTCAAAGTAAGCCAATTTCTAAACCCACTATCAAATTATATGAAATTGAAAACTATTCCTAACTCTCCCATACTAATCAATAGAAAGCACAAGGAAAATTTAGTAAAAATTTGTTAACTTGTATGCTTTGTCATTACATCTACAGGTTCATACCTTCTCCATAATATAAAAGTGCTCGCTTTCATTATCAAAATAAAGTGCTAGCTTTCTCATTGTAAAACCAACAATCACTTGTGATTCATTAAAAATAAAAATATAGGAAACAATATGTTCAAATGTGATAGTAAGGATTTACCCAAACTGGTCTAGCTGAGTAGAAATTTGTTCAACTTTATACTTGCATTTGTTGGCAGAAGCTATTACTTATCAACTGCCTTTTCGTAAGTCTAGCATTCTTAATATTTTCTAATGGGTGGTAGAGTTTAGCAACTTCCTGAAAGAATGTCAGGCCAATCATTAAAAGATATATGCTTTAAATAACCAGATAAATGAACAGGGAAGCTATAATTTGACTTCAAACTTCTCGCTAGATCTGAAACTACAACAAATAATAGTAAAAGTAATCCAAAAAATAATAAGGTCATCATAACATAGAAATTAGGAACCACATAAAATTTCTATTCATTTCCATTGTAATTGGAAAAGTTATAACTATAAGTTGTTATTTCCAATTCAGTTCAAAATTCCCTATTTTACTGTGATTCGAGTTCCTAATTTCTTTTCCATAGATCAAGTTATAGTTTATTAACAAGAATAAGGATTGAAAAAAGAAAGTTACGACATCGCCTCGCCTAATTCTAGGAATGCTCAGCAGCTTCAGTCTAACGGAAGCGCTACTGGCCACTAGGCGTCTCGCCTTTTTCTCTTCAAGTCATATTTACTTTTCACAACATAAGTGTGTGAATTTGAAACAGCTCATTCTTACTTATCTATTACTCTAAAGTTATGATTACTTTCAAGAAATTTTGTTTTTTAATGGCTCTTTTATATTATAGTTTGATATGATTATACTGAAAAAAATGATAAATATGACATAATTGTAAATATTATCAACAAATTATTCATACAACTTAAATCAAAAAACTTTTGTCCGTGAGGGAAGGATAAAAAATTAAATTAAAAAAAAATTAACAATTAAGATGGTAGAATGAACCAAAACGTAAACAATTAAAAGTGGGGATAAAAAAGCAAAAGCAAAGAAAAAAAATATTAATTTTAACTTAAGGCTATATGCATCATTGAGCCCCCAACGTTTTCCCGAAAAACTATTTAAGCCCCTAATATTTTAAAGTAATCGTTTAAGCCCCTAACGTTTATAAAAGCGCGTCATTTAAGTCCCTCAAATACACATACCCACTCTCACCCAAGAGAGTGGGTTACACTCGCCGTCACGTCAGCGCCATCGCCGGAAAAGTGCCGCCATGTCAGCAACCGTCACCGGAAAAGTCTATTCAGAAGTCAGTCGTCGCCGGAAAAATGGTGCCGGAAGTTTGCCGTCACCGGAAAAGTGCCGTCAGAAGTCCTTCATCGCCGAATATGTATCATCAGAAGTCTGTCCTCACCGGAAAATTATCCGTGGAAAGTCAGTCACTTTCCCATGAAAGTCAAAGGTTCCACGTCTGCTGCCACATAGGATTCAGGGGTTTAAATGGCACGCCTTTAGAGACGTTAGAGGTTTAAACGGTCACTTTAAAATGTTAGGGGCTTAAATGGTTTTTCAGGTAAATGTTAGGGAATAATAAACCCTTGGAACATCCCTTGCAATTATTTTCTTTTTAATATATTTGCAACGGAACAGATATAATTTGTAAAATCCGTTGCAAATCATGGAATCTGCAAGGGAAAACTTTCCGTTGCAAGCATTCCCTTGCAGTTTGCTTATTTTCTTGTAGTCATGAGTAGTAAGTTCTGTATGGGTTTAAATTCAGTCCCCGCACCAAATTGGAACATTTTAACAGGGTGACCAAACAACTTTTCAACCATAGAACGAAATTGGATAAAAACGAAGAGAGCTTCCGATTTAATATGCAAGAAGTAAATCTAACAATATTTACTAAAATGATCATAAAACAACAAATAGTACGAAAAATCATCATGATATAAAACAGGAGTTGGCCCCATAAATCCGAACAAATAAGATCCAATGTGCTAGAAACCACAGTATTAGACAACGAAAAGAGAGTCAATGACTCTTACTAACAGAGAAATCCAAAAATAAATGAGAACTTGACAAAGATTGACTAAACTTAAGATTATTGTGCTTCAAAACACTACAAACTACTGACTATGACGGATGACCCAAGCGTTCGTGCCACGTAGCAAGAGAAGTCACATGAGCTCGAACGGGAAAACACGATGATGAAAGAACAATATAAAGACCTTGGTTATTTTGCCCCTAAAAAATCACCTTCTTGGAAATGAGGTCCTTCACAAGAAAAACTTGTCAAAAAATTCAACAGACACATTATTAGATTTTGTAAGAGCACTAACAGATATCAAATTGGCATGAGATTTAGGAACGTGTAAAACATGTTTTAATTGTAACGAGGTAACAGAAACACAAGATTCACCTACATGTGAAATAGATAAACGAGAACCATTACATAGTTAGACTTCCTCAGGACCAGTGTACTCAGAATGTAAACTAAGATTACCCAAGTCAGATGTGAGATGATGTGTTGCTCCACTATCTAGAATCCAGGCTTGATGAATAGGGTTGGCAGTAGTAAAGTTAGAGGTAGATGGATTGGATGAGATGGAGTGTGATCGATGTTGAGGTTGTAAAGGGAATTCATGTCGGTAATGGCCTGTGCCTTTGTAGTTATGGCAAATAAGTCTAAACTGATCTCTAGGGCTTGATTGTGTACCACGACCAGTCAAGGAAGGCTGTTATTGATGAAGGACTGGCTGCTAAGGGTGACCGAGAGGAGACAGAGGTGAAAAATGATGTGGCTGCTGTGAACATGCGAATGTCGCCAGATTGTGGAAACGTGCTCACTGGTTTTATACCAAGTTAGACCTCTTTTGAAGCCTGGTGCTTAGGAGTCGCCACTTAATTCAATTTTTACAGGTCAATTAAGAAAACCCTAAAATGTGTAACCAGAGAAAGGGTTCGGGGAATATGTCATGATTTTTGTTTGGACTAAACTTAATGCAGGGTGAAAGGTGTTTTTTTGG
>CAOJBJ010345841.1:0-10219 GCA_948291685.1 Euphorbia celastroides | reverse complement strand
ATCTGAAATTGAGGTTTTCCAATGTTCAATTAATTATCTAACTATAAAATGAAGAAATGAAAAATTGATTGAGTGATTGTAAAACAGAGACGTGACGTGATCATTTCCAATAGCCCAACTATATAGTTTATCAGTATATGCTCTAATTATGCTATTATTATTATTATATTCACATGAAAGTATATCCAACGGTGGTAAAATGTAAAGTCAAGTCATTTTTCAAAATTAAAATCGCTTAAATATGCCCATTTTGTAGTTCCATTTTGGAAACTTATATAAATGAAAAACCTACAATAAAGTGTTACTTTGTTTTCTCTTATTAATAAAGATAAAGAGGTGTTCTGAACGGGTCCTAATCGTGGACGACACTGTTAAATCAATTTACAAGTGTCTGAAAAAACAGGATGACTGGTTCCAATATTTAAGGTTGTTTCATACATATTGCAGAACTGACTCCAACATTTAAGGTTGTTCCATCTTTAATTCACTAAAGAATGTAACTCTGTTTCATTTATCATCAATTCATTCGGATTACACTTTTTCTGAAAATTGTTTGTCAGGCACGTGAACAATGAACACAGTTTATGCGTGAACGTGTCATTTTCTCATTTAATATTAATCAGATACCACATTTTTCGGTGGTTTATTGCCATAATCATATGAGAGCACATAAGAAAATGTAATGATATATGAAGTTATGAACCGATCCAAGTTTTCTTTCCCGATTTTTTACTTGAATTGCATTCACTGTAAATATATGTTGGTACGTGATTTATCTGCTTAACTATACCTTTTCGATTTGGCGAAAATCTTCTTAAACTATGAAAATGTTCTTGCTACCCCTCAATTTGTAAAAGTGCACAAGTTCACTTCCTTCAATTTTATAAATAATAGGACTTTTTCAGATTTTAGGATAGTAGTAAATTATTTAATCCAACTGTAGGAGACTAATTATATATTTGACATAGTTTAACTTATTAAGTTATTATTATCATATTACCATATCTCCTTTGACTTGCTCTCTCTTTTCGGATGTCATTAAAGGGACTGGTTTCTCAATTAAACTTAATGCAATATTGTTGGTTTATTAATTAAGACCTAGTAGGGATTTGGACTATTAGCATTAGAAATCTTGTGAGACCAACAGATAAGCTTGGAGAATTGATTGAGAAACCTTAGATCTATGGGCTAATATAGTTGTGTGCATATTTGAACTGGAAGAACGGATTGTATATGCTAGGGAAAGGTTGTGACTGTTATGCTTTTAGTTATGTTTTACATTTTCACAATCTTACTTTTATCACCACAACCTCAATGCATAGCACAACCAATCTGACTCAGTCTATAGGGTAAATCCACACTATTTAAGACTGCTCCCTGTGGATAGAGATGTAAACAATCCGAGTCAAACAGAGCTTTAACCTATTCGAGCATTGTTCGTCTAATTTCTTATCAAGCTCGAGCCGAGCCCGAGTTCATTTCGAGCTTTAAAATTTATTATCAAACTGTTTGTTTAAATGTTCATTTGCTACGAGCTTAAAATAAAACTAAACAAAATTCAAACTTCCAAATTGTCTATTATCATAATAAAAGAGTTATGAAGTTATAAAATATTCATTTCAACAGGGAAATATAAATTCAACTTCAGTTATCCTAAATAGTTAAACTTAAAAAAAAAACTCCATAATCATTAGCAATAAAGACACTCTTTGAGTTTTGATTAGATTATCCTCCTAAAATTGAGAGAAAACCATTCAATAAAATTTGTATTATTTTTTAATCTATATAGAACACCAATCTCATGATCCCTATTAATCTAGAAGACATTACTAAATTCAGGTTTAGGAAGTAACACATATTTTTAATTGCAATGAAATCTACATATAAAGTGGTTTATCCTAAATTTGTTCTAAACAGGCCATTTGAATTTTATTTTTATAATAAATATTGTATATTTGAATATTATATTTGTTATTAAAATTTTATATTTGATATATCACTCATTATCAAACTAGTTTGCGAGTTTTTATTGAGCTACTTCACAAGCTTTTATTGAACTAGTTCATGAACTAGTTTGCAAGCTTCTAATCCAGCTTGTTCACGAGCTTTTGAGTCAAACTTTAGCTTATTCATGTTCAATTTGTTTATAAATCGGGTTAAAACTTTTGTTTTGTGAACTTTTCATTTATTAAATTAATCAACATGAACCGATCTTTTATATAGCCGACATTAAACCAAGCTTCAACGGCTTAGCTTATTTACAGTCATACATGTAGATATAACCTTGTTTTTACCACGCAACACTCACTGTTTGTGTACTTGTTAGACATTACTTTTAAGTAACAACATCATCTCACAAAGATTCATATAAAAATAAATAATAATTTTTTAACATAATTTAATATTGAACCTATTTTCAAATTGTTTGAAACCCAGACCCAGATTAGAAAAGAAAATTACAGGATCCCCATCTTTTGGAAGGCCGTACTTCTTTTAATATTTATCCTAAAAAGTATCCTCTAATAGGTTTGTAATTTCGTGTTTTTTCTTCTATCAAAATCACAAGGTGTAACCGTATAATTCCCTATTGACAAATCTGTGTACAATTTTCAGATTTGTACCATATATGTAAACTTCAATTTGAATGTCCATACAGAATCTTATCACCGGGAAAACCAAACTGTATTCAATTTTATTCAACATGTTTTTTCAATGAATCCCCGACTAGATTGGTACCCTTGACCTGAAAAGCAACTGCAGCCGGATGTATTCAATGAAAAATGAAGGATAAGAGTGAAGAGACAGAAGAGAAAGTATATCAGAGCGAGCCCGATAATAATCTTGGACACCAGCATCAGAAACAAAAAAGCCAAGACAAAACTGTGGACTGTTGTCTCACCAATGAAAAAGAGTTGCTCAATCTCCCAAAAGCAGTAAAATACACATCTATAAAAGAATCAAATGCTTCAATCTGAATCATTCCCAAGTAGGGCGTATCAAAACAGAACATTCTACAACAAAAACCTGAAACTTATTTGTCCCCCAAATGAAATGGAGAGAACTAATCAATGGCCTAGGCAACAAACATATTGTACATATTCACAACAACTAAGGTAGAGATCAGAATTGGAGCTCTAACCAGCAAGGAAATCAATAGAGTGAATTGTAGGTGAAGCAGGTGGCAATAATCGAAGCTACACAAATCAAAAGAGAAGGCAGAAGCGTTACATTCAACAGCAAACTATCTCCAAGGTAACCGGCTAGAGTTATCGTGCCATCTGCAATTACACGGGCTATTGTCCCTGCTTCTGTTGACAAAAGCCCCCCATTGTAGGTCCCGCGTGAAAGCCTCGATGACATCACTCGAGAAAGTAGTGACAAATTTACCCCTGGAAAAATTACACCGGTTTACTAGATAGTATAATACGGTCGGTCAATTGTATAACTTTTGGGGGTAACAATTCTCACCTTCGAGTACTTCAGCAGAGACAAACATGACAAGACCCGAGCAGACATATTGTGGAATGGTGTAAGGGCTTATAATTTTGAAGCTAAGCAGTATTCCTATTAAAACAACAATTTCTGATCCCAATAATATTTGCCTGAAAATAGATCGGAGAGGTGTGAATTACAGGATAAATGACAAGTACAGGAACTATTGGAGCTTCTTTAATGAAAATTTACCTGTCTTCAAACATGTTACTGATATAGCTTCCAACAATGATATTTACAGGAAGGACTGTGAGGCCCAGAGACGCAAGAAATATAGCCACTGCACTAGTGTTCCAACCGAAGTAGTATGTTGTAACAACACTAGATTCTGAGAGCAGAATCTCCATTACGTATTTCAGCATGAAGTATATCAACAGTTGAACCTGATAGCAGTAAATAATGATTTGATGAGTAATCCTGTTCTAAAGAGAACAAAATAGACAAATACACGATCAACTTGAAACATCATATAGAAGTCCACGATAAACATTTATTCATAAACAGTTATCAATAGAAAGCACTGTTTGGTTTCCTTTAGAAGACTCCACATTCAAGCTCCTTCGAAGGATAAACTATTGGAAGCCCAGCAGTTTCTCAATTGAGAAACAACTGCAATGTAAAGCTCCAATAGTTACAATTTGATTTTTATGCCGCCTTTTACTCCTATAGTATACATCAATTTCAAACCTAAACCAGCCAACTTCCACCAGATTTATAATCAACTTGTGGACATCGTGATGTTGGCTGGACTAATATGGAACTCTATATCAACAGATCATGTGCCACGTCAAAGAAAAGTTGTACTCATAAGTCATATCCAACTCAAAAGCCAGTTTCCAACTTTTCCCTATTGCTTAATTTTCAGCATGTGAATGGTCCCAGAATTGAACTTCCCATGCATAGGAAAACCTGTAATTGTCAAATTAAAAAGCAGTGCTCTGATTCTCTCCCACATAATTTCCCTAAAGCTCCAATTTCTGTAAATGCATGGTTTCGTAGTCATACTTCCTGATTCCTATCCATATAGAAAAAAAATTGAATTTCCAGATTTAGTTTGCAATTCTCTCTCCAACTCATTCCCTGCCTTTGTTGTGCAACTGCTCCAACAAAGTTCTATTACCCACTAAGTTCCTTGGTTGCTAATTAGTGTGCATTGTTTACAAAGATCTTAGCATTTGCATACCTTGACAGAAGGTGTGAGTAGCTTATATGCTGCTACAAGTGAATTTGCAGGTTGTCTAGAATCCTCAGAAGCTTCTTCACTTCCATCATTGTCCCCTTCATCATTCTCATCATCTTGATTGGCTTCTGAACTTGAAATTAACGGTTGCTTGAGACCCTTCTCAAGAGCATCATTTTGTATTGGTCCTGCATCAGAGAAGTCAAGCTGTTATTTCACAATTCGTCAAAATAGGTGCAAGAAAATTTAGAGATCAGATTAAGGGAATAGAAATCAGGATACAAAGTGCAGACAAATCTATAGTACCGGTATTTGGTTCTTGAGGTTTATCATGCTCTTCAATTTCGTGAGAGGGTTCTTCAAATGTAATCCACAGCAATACAAGATAAAAAAGCCAAGCAATGGTCATAACCCAACCCGGCAAGGTGACTTGATTGAATGTGAGCTTGTAAATCTTGAAGTTTGTTTGAAGTAAGCCAGCAAGAGCAGGACCACAAGCCATTCCAAGAGCACTGGCACTGACAAAGCCAGCTGATGCCTGCATACGGATCCTAAGTGGCACACAATCACTGATGTAGCGCCGGTTTACAGCTCTAGCAGAGCCCAACCTGCATTTTATGAGGATTAACTAGATGAAACAACACAGCATGACAATATTCAACTAACAAACTTATCTGCACATCTATAAATTTCTCATAAGGCCTCACTAACTCAAATTAAATATTATAATTCAAACAAGATTAGCGATACATCATACAACAACGATTTGAATTTGTATTGACAAGAGAAACATGACAGGCCCAGCCTTTTTTTAATCCCCGTGGTTCATCTTGAATTACTTATAAATAAGAAATGGCATAAAACTTCGATTTCCAGGGGCATAAATATGGTACAAAAAACTCTGCTTTACTTTGGTTCTGATGAGCTTGATTAAATTTGTGTGAAAGTAACTTTTTAGTCCTTTTATTAACTGATTTTGGCATTTCTGCACAAATTAAACAAAAAGAAAAAAATACACATACTATGAATACGTAAGATATACATTGAAAATTGTTGTCAGCAAAGATGAGAGAAGTTAAAAAGGATAAGAGTTCTTACCCGCAGAATAGACGGCCAACCAATAGAAGTGTAATTGACTGTGCATCAAGAGCCAGAGCATACATGGCATTTCCCACCAAAAGAACAATACTGCTGAATATAAGAGGTTTGAAGTATGATTTGTTTGACCAAGCGCTAAAATAAACTGAAGAAAACAATTGTGCCACAGCCATCGCCCCGATAACAACTCCACAAACTGTTGCAGGGGCTCCAAGTAATGTGGCATAATCATCTGCAGTCGGGACAACAATATATGTGTTGACCATATAAAGAAATGTGCTCAGTAAGTTCAAGACAAGCGACATAAAATTATATCTCTTATCATCAAGATGCTCCTCAACTGGAGTAGGGAGCTCTTCTTGCATAATGAGTGCATGCTGTGCCAAGAAGCTCAGGAAGTTTGTAGAGTTGCTTAATCTGTCTACAGCGGCTTTCAATGAATCAACGACAGGATCCTACAAATAAACAACAGAAAACACCAAGCAATTGCTAAAGTTAAAGCCTACCACCCAGACAAAGCTGCAACTAAGACATGATAGAAGAAATACAGGAAAGGAAAGAAGAGTAGAATTTGACGCAAACTAATATGAAGTAAAAAGACCTGTACAGGAAGAACAGGTTGATCATAGATGGATAAGTAGCTTCCTTGATGTTCCTGAAGTTTGTGAAGGTTTCGAGATATGGCTCCAATAACAGCTCCTAAACCCTATAATGAGAGATATTGGTCAGCGAAAAATCATCAAGATGTAAACCACCATACTCTAACAAGTAACAAATACACAAACGATTTATTACCACATGCTTAAACACTTGCTGCAGCAGGGAGTAAGGATGATTAGCACGAGTTTTGACATAGTAATCCGTGAATCGGTATCCAAAGCGTTTATCAAACTTCTTCAATATTTTACGCAGACCAATAGCATTTATTTCAATAAAAAAGAGAAGCTTTAGCAAATCCTGCCCCACTGCCCTATAGTCTTCTCGCAACTGTGTTATTAGTGATATATCTGGCTGCTCTTCAAGGGCCTCTTGCTGTTCATTGAGCTTAGAAATCCTACTTGCAAGATACCCTTGTTGTTCCAACAGAAAGAGAACAATCTTCTCAATCTGAAATTTCGCCAAAAATGATAGATCAATATGAATCTCTGCTCCAGCTAAAGTTAACAGTTTTAAGATGGATTCTTAGGCCGGGGGAAGTAAAATGAGCCCAGTTGAGCAACAATTGTCATAGAATGATGGAAGTAACCCACAGGTAAGACAAAATAATGAAACTGAAGGGTTGTTTTCTTTATATAAAGAAATACTGCTATCTGTAAAGTGCAAACTTAAATCAACCGCCTTCTCCATATTATTAGCCTAGGAAGTCTAGCCCCTTTGAGAAGAAGACCAAATAGTATACATAAATTCATGTAACTGTGTCAAATACTGGAATCTCATTAGATGATTCTCAAGGAGGTCGACAAATTCGTTCTACTATTTAGCAGAAATGTAACAAGTGTTCTGGCTTGAACCATTGATTTCAGATAGCTATTTCAAGGTATTCGACACGCAAAAAGATTGAGGATCAAGATTTTGGGATATAGAAAATCTACCGTCAAAACCTAATACCTCCATTCCTAAACTTCACAGGACAAACAATTCCATTGACACATTAAAAAGCCTAATTCCAAAAAATACTCGTAGAAGAAACCATAGAAAGCGTATGAAATTGAGATTTCAAAGTCAAAGTTCTTAAAAAGAATAAAAAAAGACACTGAGTCAAACACACCCAACTCCCTACCTGATTATCTAGCATTTTTGAGAAATCCTTGAGAACATGCTGGCGGTCTAGCGTTCCAACTTCAATTTGATGAGAATATTGTCTCACTTTTTTCTTCATTAATTTGTAGTTGATATAGTATCTGCACAACAAAAGCCACAAAAGAATGTAATGCTTCCATTCAAGGAGCATAAAGAATATGCTTCACAAAAATCCAACAGAAACAAGCACAAATGCATAAAATTAAATTAATATAATGGCTCAGAAACAAATCAAAATCAATGAACTCCTATCCTCAGACATTAATAGCTGATATTCAAAGCAATTCACACAAGTATCTTATTGTCCATCTCCACACAGTTACCAGCCAACTACAAACCAGTACAAAAATGGAAAGTCTCAGGACCAAGTATAAAATTATTCAAATATTCAGAATCTGACACAAATTATGTCTGCCAAAAATTTAGTGCTGTCTCTTCCTATCTTGTCACCCGTCAAATGAAGCACGGGGTGGAATATAATACTCGTAAATGAACTTACCCTTGCCATTCTTCGATTTGTCGCTCCTTAAGTTTTTTCCCAAATGCAACCATCTTTCACTACAATAAAGAAATATAAGATACTCGCATTAGCTTGGAAAAAGAAAAATGTTCTGTTATTGTAGCTAGTTAATCCAAGAACTCAAGCCACTCAACCATCCCTCACATGGTCGTAACAAAACAAAAAGGTATCATAGATATGGACATTCTGTTATGGAATCTACCATAAATCTTATTTAGCTCCCTTTAAGCCTTAAATTGCATTTTTATGAGAGAAGTGAAACATAGTTGACACGTGCAGCTTTTTTTACCGTATAAGTGCACATGATTGGCACTATTTACCATTCAAGGACTCAATTTTTTATGCCACTGATCAGAGAATTATAAGTAGAGATAACCATTTACTATTAAGTAACGAAAGCAATCTATACTAAAGAATGTTAGCCTATAGATTCTGGACTCCTTGGATGATATGAGAGCTACAGCCTATAGTCTTTGTGTCAGATTAACAAGACATGACATTCACCCAGAAGGAACATTTGACAGATGAGAAAACATTACTTTCTTTCAAGAACATTCATGTTGAAACATCTATATAACTGGCACCTCAACATTATCTAAACATTAAAAGACTTGAAAATGAGATTAAACAAGATAAGCTGTGATTTGAAAGTGCGTTCAATAGGCGTGTTTGACTTGTTACTCAGATTTTAAAGAAGACACAGATCTGCACCAGCAAATGTACCCAAACCGTAATAAGCATAGTACAAGAAACTTATCCCCGAATCTAGTACCGAAACAATCAGATTGCCTTGTGCATTTTCTACTAGTGTAGAAGTTAGGCAGTCACAAACAAAATTTCCATCTAAACCTCTCCTCTGCATGAAGTTAAATAAAAAAAGCATCCTATCCAGGAATCTGAAAAGAAAGTAACAAGAACACAATCTACTAGCAAGGCCCATTTGCTGACGGATTTCGACCTATCTCTGACAAAAGATTGCAACTCACGCTTATTGATCATTTGAATCCAGTATTCGCCAACACTACAATTGACTCTTCAACATTCAGGTAATATTAAAAATCACCTATATCCACAAAAACTTCCTAAACCACCAAGACAGTCAGACTAAGACTGAACAGAAAGGCTCAACGATAATTGAAAATATATGTTAGAGAAATAAAAAAAAAAAATTCAAGAGGGCGATTGTTTTCACCAAAATTTCTGTGCAAGTATTGAAGTATTCAGATACAGTTTTATACAACAATGGTCAAGTTTCTTTTTCGCACAAACAGGACTCACTCCTATGGATCGGTACATATCACTTCACAGGAGGCCCACCCAATACAACCAGGTTCATACACTTAGTAAAATGCATATTCGCCTTTCATTCATGCTTTAAGTACTCTGAAACTTAGAGTAATACAACCGTGACAAGTTATAACAAGAAAATGAAACTTCAAGCTCATCAAATAATTCAGCATCCAAAGTCCAAACTGTTCTGTTTGGCTACAGAAACAGTTGCAGAAGAGACTTCTCAAATGAACAGCGTGTAATGACTATAGACTGATTCATTTGGTACCAAAGAAAATACCAGAATAAAAATGACATGAAGAAAATTGGAGCTGGAACAGTCTAACATAACGACAGAAGAGGTTAATGAAGCAAATTTTTGCTGTCCTTTCCTATTTCCTAAGCAACCAAACGACACATAGAACTGAAAACAGAGGAGATAAAAAGGAAAAAAAAAACAAGAATCAAAGGCAAATAACCAGAGAAATGAGAAGCTCCTCAAAACACAGCAAGCTTAGATGAACATCAGCGAACAACGAAACCTTCAAAGAAAAAAATAATGATCCAAATCAGCGGAACTGTTATTGGAGAAAACAAAAAGCAGAAAGGAAGAAGGACAAACCTTGAAAAGGAGAAGGCAGAAGGTGGAAAGGAGCAAAAGAAAAGGCGGATCTCCGAAATCGAAATCACTGGCAGTTCAAATTGTAGATGACGCCAGGGCCAAGTTATTTAATTAATATATATGAAGCGGCCGAAATCTCTATCTCTCTCTGCATACTTCAATAATTGAGTTTGAGAGGCAGAGGAAATAAGAGATTTATTTATATGATTAGAGATTTAAATGCATGTGCTTGCTCATG